>PVLD010014246.1:0-53072 GCA_004027595.1 Dinomys branickii
ATTTTCTGCTATTATTTCATCAAATATTCCTTTTATATCATTTGTGAGATCTCCTGCTGTTTCACACACTCCTATAATTCGAATATTGTTACGTTTTGCCTCATCTTGCAGCTGTTGGATTGACTTTTCTTGTGTCTTTGATGATATCATGAGATTCTTCCTTTCACACTCATAAGCTGCCATGCTGTCTTCAAGTTCTAAAATTCTATCTTCGGTTTCATTTAAACGGTTTTTCATGCTTTCAGAGTTAGTTTTCAAATCCTGGCATTCTCTTTGGACCTGTTTCATTATTGGTAATTCATTCCTGAATTGCTCTTGTAAGGTTTCTATTTGTTTCCTATTTTCTTCTAGACTTTTGTCTATTTTTTGTCTGTGTGAATGGAACATTTCTTCCATCATTGTTTTCAGCTTGTTTTTTATCTGAGAAATCATTGCAGGTATGTGTGTTATTTCTGCTTTAAGCTCTTTTATGGCCTGTTGGAGTTGTTTCATTTCGGATGCAATCGTTTCATATCTTGAAGTTATGAGGCTTCCTGGTTCCCCTGTATCTTCATCTTCAAAACTTGTTCTGGGTGGGGTTGAGTTTTGAGACTTCATTTTGTTTCTCTGTTTTCCCATTTTTGGGTATCAGATTCAAAATGTGGAGCTATAAATTCCACAGGCAGTTCAGCAGGTGGAGGTCTGCTGCAAAGGCTGCTCCAATGATTCCTTCTCTTTGGGAGAATGTCCCTTAAGCTTTCTGCTGAGATTTGTTCTTCTGTCTTCCCTTTCTTGGGTATCAGATTCAAAATATTGAGCAATAGATTCCCCAGGCAGTTCAGCAGGCAAAGGTCTGCTGCAGAGGCTGCTCCAATGACTTTTCTTTGGGGGAATGTCCCTTAAGCTTTCTGCTGAGAGTTCCGCTTAAAAGGCTGTACAGATGTTGGTTAGCTACTCCCTAGGGAGAGACCTGGGTGAGGTGTGTAAGACCGCTCCCCCACCCTCCCAGGGTTCCCTGCAGGTATAGGGATGGATCTCCTCCCCCACTCGGTGATCTGGTCGTGAGCGCAGATAGCTCACCAGTTTTCGGAGTCCCTGCAGGCAGGAAGGTTCCAAGGTGCCAGTTTTTTGTGCTATGCTCGCAATCTGCCCCTCGCAGCCACTTGTTTCCTCGCGCTCTCCGGGTCTGGGGGAGGGAGTGGGATGCTCCGCTCTTATGCTGCTCGTGCCGCCCTGGCCGAGGGTCTAGGCTGCGCCACCTGCCTGATGCGTGCGAAATGTGAGACTGCCGGGCGTTGCCGCTGCTAAAAAGCTGATCTCTGTCGGGAGTCGCAGGAAAGCTGCGCCGGCTCGGGAGGCGGGAGGGACCGAGCTGGCTGTGCCCCCAGGGCGCTCGCACCCAGCCAAGCCCCCTCCCCGCGCGGAGCGTCTCTGGCTCCCAGCGTCTGGGGCTTTCCCGCGTCTTGCCACGGCAGTTTGGGCCGCCCTACCGCATCTCCCCCGGCAGCTCAGAGAAACACGTTCAGTTTGATCTTCCCAGCCGAGGTCCTGGCATTCACGCTCAGCAAGTCTGTTTCTAGCTGGTGGTGTTTATCGAGGAGGATCGCTTCCTTGCTGCTCACCTGGTCGCCATCTTCCCGGAAGTCTCCAGCATGAAACTTTAAAAAAAATTCTTTTGTTTCTTTTTTTTTCATCTTTTTAAGAAATAGATATTTTTCATGGCTATTGATCACATTCATCATTGGGAATTTATACCTGTACATAATATATCCTCATCTTTTTTTCAATTCCCCTACCCTCCCTTCAACCAGTCTTCACCTCCCCATTTACAAAAGCTTTGTTTCCATTTTTTTCTTCTCTTCTCTTTTCCTTTTCCTTTTTCCTTCTTTCCTTTTGGAGTTGTACAGTGGAGACTTGAAGTTGTCATTCCTGCCATGAACCTGAAGTACAGATGTGCAACTAATTACTGAGCAGGATGATGCAGAGGGCAGGGTAAGATTCTCTCAGGCACATAGCTAAAAGTAACGGCCATCCCACAACAGTGAAATGATGGGAAATGGGAGTCTTGTAGGTAATGACAAAACAGTGATTAACGTAAGAGGTTTTTGGAGAGTTATTTGCCATGAAAATAATGTAATACAAAAATATCTATTATTCCTATCAATAATAAGGTTACAGATTCTGCTAATACCATGATGATACCTACTTTATAACAGAAGGGAATATTAAATTTCAGTTAATGATTAGTAACAGTATTAGGAGCTTTCCTTTTCTCCTAAAGAACTTCTGTACTAAATCACAAATTTCAGACCAGAAAGTTCTGATAAACATTTATTATTCTTAGAAACGTCATGCTATACATCTTCATAGTCTGGACAAAATTAGTTTTTGCTTAGTAATTTCTGATTAGTTTTGATGAATTTGAATGAAGGAAAAGTAGAGGAATTGGTCAAAATATTAAGTGGCCATAGCTAACAGTCAAGCCAATACCAATGTCACTGGGAGAGAGATTTCCAGTTTTCCTTTCCTAGGTTTCCTAGTGGGTGCTAGTGTTCATAGAACAGTTAAGGATTCATGAATGTTTAACTCATTGACACCAATGTCACCTGGAAAGATAAGAAATCAAGGATATGTGATGTATGGACCAGCTATGGCTTTTAAGAAATACAGAATCTAAAATCCCACCCCAGACCTACTGAACTAGGTACCAGCTCTCCAGGTAATGTTTGAGTACATCCAAGTGTGAGAAGCTACAGCACTCAGTTGTCTGAGGGAAGCACTACTTAGGGTAGATCATGTAAGTGTCAGCCCTTGTGATGGCATCCTTTTGCCTGAATGCACTCCTCTCTAGACCTTTCTCCTGAGGAAGCTGATTTTATTAGAATGTGATCTTATTACTATAAAGTCATTACAGTTAGGAGGGATTTACTAACCAGGACAACAGGGAGAAGTGCTATTGTCTTGAATTTAGCTGCAACCTCTCTCCATTTAGAGTAATTTCTGTGTGAACTTGGTCTGCCTCACTTTGTTTGGTTACTAAAATGTAAACATTCTATAATCTCTTTTGTTTATCTAGTTTGACTCAGTCAGTGCATTGCTGGGAATATGTGCTTCAGAATTCACTAAGCACACGTGTTTAATCCAGTATTTGCCCTTCTTCAGTACAATAAAATTCCCTTTGTTCAGCACTATCCACACTGACTGGCATCTTTCCAAGTTACTCTCTCTATAAAGAGAATTTCACTTCTGTGTCCCGCTACATCCTTCTATACTGATTTCTTTTGGAAGGTGCCTTAGATGGAACTTGGTCATTAAGAGCAACAACTCCAAGTTCATGTGCACACATACATTGCAATTTGTTGTAAAGACTTTTATTTGGAATGAAAATGCACTTTCTAACATAAATTATAAAGGAGGTAATCCCAGCACTTGAAAAGCTGGGGCAGGTGGATCACCGAGTTCAAGGCCAACATGGGCTACAGAGCAAAATTCTGTCTCAGAAAACCAATAAATAAATAAAGCAATTAGTTTTACAAAATAACAAGTAAAACTGTATTTAATCTTTAGTTTAATTGTAGAATTGTTCCTTTATAATATATGGGATAATAATAAAGCAGTATTTTTGCAACACAAGTGACTAAAAAAAGAAAAAGAATGTCATTGAATAAGAAGTCATAATATACACATTTTAAATTTGGTTTAATTAAAGGATCATGAGACTAACATTTGTGGAAATCATAATAAGGCTGCCTTTTATTACAAATAATTTCTTCTAATATGATTGGTTCCCTATTTCTCAGTATAAATGCTTCCAAGTCAAACTGGTTGTCACTCAGGCCTTCTGGTCCTTTGGAGATCTGAATGGATCAGGGGTTAAAAAAAAGAAGCAGCAGCTCTTTTAACAATTTCTGTAAGTTTCTGATATTATTTTATCTATTTTGTCTTTGTATCCCTACATGCACACCTGCTCTTTCAGATCAGTCCTATTGTGGTTTCCATGAAAAAGAAAAACTGAAAAGATCCTTTCAACAAATGCTGCATGATGCTTTCTATTTACAGAAGATCCAGAGGCATCTCTGGAGAGGACTCAGTCATACGCTGTCGGCTCACTGGCTGGTGCATCGCACCACCCTCTCTGCAGAGCCTCCTCTCTGGACACGTGAGCCCCCGGGGACTGCCCTCCGAGTGTCTCTCCGGCCTTGCCACAGGGTCCTGTGTGGACTAGCACTGCCAGAAGCCTACCTTCCTGCCCTCAGATTGTCTCCTCTGGTCATCCAGCTCCCGCCAGGCGGTCCTCTCTCTAGGGTGAAGTCACTGTGTTTTCCCCTTGTCTCCTAGGCCTTGGGGTGAGCAGAGCCTCTTGCTTTTACAACTTTAAGGTACCACACTGTCCTGTGTAGGTTCCACCTCCTGCCAACACTTTCTGAAGAGTAGAGCCTTTAGTAAATTGTCATCAAAGTACCAAACTTGTACTCATTTCTCTTTCTTCCCCGGACCTGGCAGAAGTGGGATTATACTTACAAGTTTGCTGTTGGGTATAATGCAGAAATAGAGCAAATCAAACCAACCTAAAGTGGAAAGCTTTTTCTAAGGGATGAATGTTTCATAAATACATTTCGCTGGGTTTTGAGCCTTGTCTTAGTTCTTCAGTTTGGCATTGAACAGGGAGGAAGCACTATCACGGCAGGAACATTCCTTGTTTTTACTCACCAAACAACGTAGTGTAACACCGTTCTATTGCACTCACACTGTGTAGGTTATACGAAAAGTCCATGCCAATTTATGCAGGGAACTTGAACATTGGTGGCTTTTGGTATCTGGAAACCAGTCTCCTGTGGCTTTTAAGGGATTAGTGCATAGCTAAAAATGCTGTTATTTAAAAATTTAAATCTAATTACTGTACTTCTTTAATAATACAGCAGGACAATTTTCAGTTTTCTTAAATTACGTTCTAAAATGGCCTAGTAAAAACTCCTTCTTTCCCTGCTTGATAATTTCTGTCCTTTTCATAAAGGCTTGAATAAAGATGTACTTAGAAAGGAAGCATATAAGGCATAAAAATATTATTCCAATTTTCAGTCAACTCCAGGTAGAATAAAACTTAAGTCCTCTGCAAAAGAGGCCATTGACTTTAGATCATGGCATTTCCTGGTCCTCTGTCTCTGCCGTGCTGTTTTCTGACTCCATGACTCTGAAGCATTCCTCTGGGGAAAGTCTACATTTTACATTGAACTCTGATGTGAGTTTTGGGCCCCAGCTTTAGTCTTGACCCAGGTAGATGAATGCAAGGAATGTGTCATGCTCAGACTCATGGAATCTCAATATTAAGGGCACAGCAAGCAATTCTTAGTGGAAAGTTTCTGGAAAAAATAAAAGGAGGACTGAAGAAAATTTATTATTGAGTCCTAAATGTTGGTTTTGACAGAAACAAAGCAAGTACATGCTTGACTCAGAGTGGGGATCAATTTTGCTGAATGTTTAAACAGAACACATTAGGTTATTTGCAACTAATTGATTTTAAAGTGATGATGATTAAAGCCCATCAGACTTTTAAAAAGCCATCAGTTCCTTCAAAAACATTTCTACACTGATAGTTATGAGTGAAGCAGAGTCTCTCAGGGAGAGTCATCACTCCTTGAGAAACAAGTGAAAATTAACCAGTGTGTGATGTCCAAACCTGTGCAGAAGCCTTAAATAATCTCAGAAAGTTTCATAGCACAGAAGTAAGAAGAAAGCAAGAGTGAAGACCGCATTCCTCTGTGTCTGTACGATGTTTATTAGGATGCTGAGAGAACACAGGGTTAGCGACAGCACTTTGCCCTTGTTACTCTGTGAGACCTTGTGAGAACAGCTACTTGGGGCACGAATGCAATGGGCAGGAAGACTCTCTTATGACCTGTTAGAAAATTGTTATTATTGTGTTTTCTGTATCTTTCAGTTGTACCTAAAAGCTCCTAGGTAGCTTCCAGGTCATAAGAAGTTTGTGGAACCAAGAGGGTACATTGTATGCCTTACAGGTAATAATGACTTCAAAAAAGGTCAGGAGAGAATTTAGATAAAATCAGAATGGAAAAAGAAAGCTCTCATTTCCTGAACAGTGACAAATGGGGGACAGGGTGCTGAGTAGGGACCATTATAGACAGTCTGCCGATTTATTTTTAATCAAAATTATATGTATCAGCCAAGTTTCCTTTAACATTATCTCATCCTACAGAAAATTATTTCTTTTATTTTGATGAGTGACTGATAATTTTGAAGACAATTTATAAAGAGATTCTATCCTATGCAATTCTATAGTACTAAAACGTGGTCCCACTGGGAAATATCAACTGATAAACTCTGCATTTGAAATACTTTTCAGGAAATATTGCTAAGATATCATCTTAACAAATATTTGAACAAAAGCATTTCCTTTTTATAAAGAAATGGACACATGTTCACTCCTTGGTATTGTGGAGGACAGAGTGTATGAATCAATAGATCTTGATTTATTCTTCAGTAAAATTGGTGACCTTTGAGTTAAGGTGAAATTTTGTATTTTTAGTGTGTTTTAAGATATACCATATCTTGATTGTGATGTGCAAACTAAGTGTCTCAGATTGTGTGTTCCTTTGAAAGAGACACATTGATTTTATTTGTTGGGTTAATTTTAGAGTCAGTCCTTAAAATGTTTAAGTAGATTAATAAGGAAGATATCAATAATCTTGCAGCTACTTAACAAAAGAAGCTACCAACTATTGGCCATGGGTGTTAAATTGCACCTGTGAACTTTTCAATGTAGTAAACATTTAGTTCCCCAGAAGCCACAATTTCTGAACACTCTCACTTCCTGTGTAATTGTGACCCTTTCTTTTCGCAGTGTCTGTGACATGTTTGATTTGAAACAGACCCTGACCATTGGGGTACTTAGCAACTTTCTCCCTTGGAAAAGCTGGCACTGCACCTGAGATCTTTGCATGATTTGGCATTGTTTTGTTATGTTCACATTCTGGTGGGAAAGAGCTGCTAAGAAGTCAGTGCTTTCTATGGTAACTATTGGAAACTGAGTGCAAGCAAAAATATTGCTGTCTATTGCATTTTTGTGGCTCTTGCAGCTTTTAATGAATAAATAGACATATTTTGACTCATTTCCACGCTTGCCCCGTTTAGAAATATTTTGAGCAAATAGTGGTGCCTTGGGATTTGACTTCATAGAAATCCACTAAGTAAAAGGCACTGGTCATGTGGTATTGGGGTTTTGTGGCTGCTGCAGCAAAGCGCTACACACTGGGTGACTTGGGACAACAGAAACATACTGTCTCATGGCTCCTTAAGCAAGAAGTACAGAATCAAGGCGTGGCAGTTGCTGTGCTCTCGCTGCCTCCAGAAGTAAATGCTCTTTCTTTCTCCTTTGCTTCAGGTGTTTTGGCCGCAATCCCTGGCGCCCCTTGGCCTGTAGCCGTATCACCCTAAGCTCTGTCTTCATGCGGTGCTCTCCCCTTGCGTCTTCACTGCATCTTGTCTGAGTGTATCTGTCGCTGTGTCTGAATTTCCCATTTTCACAGTGACACCAGCGGTAGTGGATTAGAGCTCACCCTAATGACCTCATTTTATTTTATTTACTTTTGTGAAGGTTCTATTTAAAATCAGGTCACATCCTGAGTGCTGAGTATCAAGACTTTAACCTCTTTTTGAAATTCAGTTCAACCCATAACACAAGTTATCTAACATTGTTTCTGAATAATCACAAAATACAAGATCCTGTGCTCCGATTTACGAAAGTACCCTTAGCTTCCAGCTTCAAACTGTTGTACAGAAGCAGAGCGCAGGGCAGGAAGAGGAAGGGTGGCGGCGGAGCAGCCCTGGTGGAGGCTGAATTCTCCGGGCGAGAAGTGCCGCTGGCCCACCAGCCAGCGCCCTGGTTCTCCGGGTCTGCTCTGTTTCAATGCTCCTAGGGCCTGTCCCACTGGCCGGTGATCTTTAAGCACCCTTGTTCTTTCTGAAGAGTCAAGCTGAGCTATCATTAAAGGACTGGTGGTTTGAAAGCAGGTGAGAATACTTGAGTTGAAGAAGCGGTTAGAGCATAAGTATGCACGTATCCAAGTGTAAGGACACAGCATCCGGGGCAGCCTGGCCGGAAGTCTGTGCAGAAAGCTTTGACTGTCGCAGCGCTCTCTCTTCCCCGTCTGCTGCGCTGTACCTAGATGGTAAACGCAGGCTGCGCTTTACATCCCTTCTGTGCCTGAGAATTAAGGTGGAAGTGTCATATTCTTTGCATAAATTACTATATAATACTGTATTTCAAGACGGTGAATTAGGACCAAGGGATTTAAAACTAAGGAGTATTATGTCTGCACTCTTCCCTTTGGAAGCAGCCTAAAATAAATCACTTGTTACGTTTCTGCCCTGAAGGCTCACAGTGGTTTTTGTCTCCAAAAGTTCTTTACGAGTCTTGTAGTATTTCCCATGCTGTTTGTTTTTTGTTCAGGAACTCTCTGCCTACCCCTATCTCTTAAGGACTTCGACCTACTTTCTCTTCTAGTATATTTAGTGTTTCTGTTTTAATATTTAGATCTTTGGTCCATTTTGACTTTAAGTTTAGTGCATGGTGATAGACATGGAGTCTAGTTTTAGTCTTTGGCATGTGGAAAGCCAGTGTTTCCAGCACCATTTATTAAAAAGGCTATCTTTCTTCCAGCGAACATGTTTGGCCCCTCTGTCAAAGATACAGTGGCTGAGTGTTTGTAGGTGTGTCTGCATCTTCTAATCTGTTCCGCTGATCTTAAGGTCTGTTATTTTGCCAGTACCATGCTGATTTTACCACCATAATTTTGTAGTATAATTTTTAAGTCAGGAATTGTGATGCCTACTGCCTTTTCTTTGTTGCCTAGGATTGCTTTTGCTATTCTAGGCCTCTTCTGGTTCCAAATGAATTTTAGAAATGTTTTCTCTTGAAGACAACAATATGCAATAGAACAACCATTGGTGAATTCCTACCATCTTGCCTAGTGAAACTCTTTACCATGTCTAATTTTTTTAATAATTATTTTTATTCTCTTTAATGTTTGAACAATCTTCCATCCTTCCTACCATCACTGGTAATCTGAGCAACTTCATTGAAAATAGCAACATGTAATATAGCAGCCACTGTTAATTTGTATCATTTTGCTTTGAAACCCTGTATCATTTTTAATGTTCTTGCTTTGTTTTGTTTATGTCTGTGATGTTGGTATTTCACCATTGTTCTTTTTATCTTTACTAGTCTCTTTAAAATAAAAAAAGGCATTTTAAGTCACAGACCTGTGGTTATCATATTATATGTTTATAACTTGATACCATGAGGAAATATACACATGGACCTTTGGAAGAGAAGATTGTCTCATTTACTCTAAGGTATGTCCTCTGGCCTTGCATATTTTAATATCTTTGGAAGCAGGATGTGTCATGATCTATTACTTGTTGCGGTACCATCATGACAGAATTGCCATGACCTGCACAGTGATGAACCTAGTCATAATTCTTGGTTATCTAATCCACCAGTTGGGTTATATAATAGTTTACATGATGAATTTAATTGCCACTTAAAATGCCTCTATTATAATTCCTCAGCAAAACTAGAACAATTGTCTACAGAAGAGCACAGGAGTATAGAAATGGAGGATAAATTTCATGGTGGTAAAGCTGATACAAATAATTGGAAGGATGAGTACAGTTCCATATTTTCTTCCAAAACAATAGCTCAGTGTTACATATAACCTAAGAGAGAGAGAGACTCTCAGTGGTTGAAACTTTATTAAATTTTGTAGTAAACTGTGATCAAGAAGGCTGCTTATCATTTGCCAAACAAGGAGACTGAAGAAGGAAAAAAGTGCCAGTTATCTCTAAGTTGGTAAAAGAAACTACCCTGCAGTGAGGATCGGTATGGGCAGCTCAGGCATTTGTACAGTCTGCAGGACACCATGCTGCCAGGCGGTTGGAAGTGTTCTTCCTCAGTCAGCTCAGAGTTGTAGTATCACTGCATCAAAGCAATAAGGTATTTCTCTGGCACCTCCATGAGTCCTGGTTCTTAACATCTTGGGAACATAATAGCTATTCATTGTCTGATTTTTAAAGTTTTTATCAGTTTAAACAGAAAAGTGCCCTATTATTGTGGTTGGCAGGGTGGGAGGCTAGCTTCATATGTAAGAGAAGGAGATAATACTTTCCTTCAGCTATTAATGTCTGGAAAATAAGGTTTAAGTGAGGAAATCAAACACATAGGGTGTCTGGTGTGAGAGAAGATTGAGAAACAGGAATAGAATATGTTTGGCAATTGTCGCTATTATAACACATGCTATTGTCACCAAGGGACACTCAGTGACAGTGTGGGTAAGTCTTGTCATGATTTTTTCTACTTCTTTCCCCCACTTAAATGCTCTGCTTTTAGCCTAATCATGCACATAAGTGCATAAGTGAATAAACCTTGTTAACAGTGATTGGATCACCCACAGTAGCCCTCACTTCTTGCCTTCCACCCACCTCACACCAAACACACAGGGCTGAGTGGAAGCTCTTCTCCTCCCCAGCACACACCACCACACACACCCTCGCACACACCTTTACACACTGACCCACCCACACTCTCAGCGCACTTGTCTTCTTCAGTCACAGCTTGTGATGTCCTTATCTCCGGCATCCTGGGCAAGGCCTAGTCTGCTGCCCTTTCCCTCCTCAGAATGGTTCCTCACCCTCACCTCCTCAGAGTGAACTAAGAAGTCATCTCCACCGGAAGCATTCTCCCTCCCTCTCCCAGCACCCACTCCCAGGCCCGGGAACAGCCCATCTTTGCGCTCTCATGTTTCCCTGAACATGCCTCTGTTGGCCATGTTATGAATCCTCCCCTGGCCAGCTTTTCCAGGGCAAAGAGTAGGTTTTTAATCATTATTTGTGTTTAACAGAATGTTTGGCACACAACTCCCTACGAAAACATGCACTAAACAAGGGAATCAATGATAATAAAACAAAATGAAGATGACTCAGTGACTAAGTTACCTCTTCCCCACCTATACTTTTTAAAAGTGGGTCAGAAACTGCTAGTCATATACTTTTCCTGGTTTTGCTTGGCCAGAGGCCCGAAGAGAAAGGCTCTGAATGAGGAGAGGCAAAAAGGTCAGAACAGGTGTCGGAGCAGTGGCTGCCTTGAGAGAAGCTGCCAGATCACAGAACACAAATGTTGCCCTTCCTGTTGGCAGCAACCTGAGCCAGATGAGATCGCCGAACCCACAATGATGGGTTGCATGCCAGTGTGGGCTGCCCAGAGGGCCACTCAGCAGTTTTCTCTGTCCTACAGGGAGAAATGCATTTTCAAGTGCATTAAAATGATCAAAAGGAAGGAAAAATACATAATGATGTTTGAAGCTGTGAAGGAAAATGTGAACTGTGGGAAGAAAGCTCATATAACCTTCAAGCCGGCCTCCTCTCCACTGCTTGGCAAAATGCTAAAGACATTTTTTGTTTTCCAAGGACTTTTACAAGTGGATTGATGTTTGACTAAGTCAGACTCTGGCCTGTGCGGCCAATTTTCACTGCCTCCTCACTGTGGGGGCTGTGGAGCGCTTCTAACAAACAAGACCGACTGTCTGCAAAAATGAAGATTACCGAAAAGGTTACCATAAATTGATAAGACCTTAGAAAGTAGTTGAAATAGTTGGATGTATTTTTCTCTGCAGAACAGAAAAATGCCTGCTTTTTTTTTGTCAGTAAATGGGGGATAACTCCGGGCAAAGAGTTAGAAATCTAGATGTAAACCCGAGCTCATCTTCAACAAATTATTCAGCTACTCTGCATGCTGGTTTCTTAATCAATAAAAGAGAAATAATGCTTCCCTTACAGGGTTATTATGAAGAGAAAATGAATTGGCATTGGAAAAATAAGCTTACATTTGAAACAGGATAGACGGTAATGTCAGTATCTTTATTATTTAAAAAATATAAGTATAAAATATATTATTTAAAAATATAAATAAATAATATTTTAAAAATTTACCTCCTTTGATTGTCTGAAGTATTTATCAAAAGAAGTGCCAATAATTTTAACCACAATCTGATGTACTGAACAAATGAATTATTAAGTTCCTAATACGTTTTAATAAAATGTTTTTTAAATTCTTCAATATTCAGTAAAAGAGCAGAAGGAGCTCAGTGGAGTTAGCAGAAAATCCTCTAAGAGACCAACAGTGTCAATAAGTCCAGGACGGTTTGTGGCGGAATGATCTCTTAGCTGGGGCCTGACTGCCGCTGTATTCCTGGGAAAGGGAAGGAGGGGAGAACAATAGTCACCTGCATGGAACTTTTAGATGAGGGGCATTGAGATCACACACACACACACACACACACACACACACACCCCACAACATCACACAAACTCCTTGCTCACACTTTGGTTCTGAGGAATCAGAATCTCTGGGACTAAGACCAAGATATATGTATTTCTTTTAATACTTAAAAGTTTTTCCCATGTTCACTCACTGTGAGGTAAAGGGATTACTTTAAGATTCATAAGCAGTTATTTTCTGAAGTCATTAACCATAATTCTAGAGCACAACATGCAGTGAGGATATTTGTCTAATATGTAAAATTCTATTTATAGCTAAATTGCAAAGAATATTCATATATTAATATTACTCTTGTCTTTCACTCATTCACACTTGGAGCTTTTTTGCAATGGTAGTTTGATCTGTTCCCCAGGCAGGTCTGAAACTCACATGATCCTCTTGCCGCAGCAGCACCTAGAATAACGGGTGACAAGGGTGCCCAGCGTGCCAGCTCCTTTGAACCTCAATAGACCTTCAAGATAATGGAACTTTTATATTTTCTTAAAAATCACTCTACTGACTTCTTCATTCAAGTAGGGAGTCTATGATTGAATTCCTCATCAAGTTATTTTTTTACCTGTCAAACACAGTCTAGTTTCTTTAGTTCTTTTTTGAGAGATGGTCTCATGACGCAGCGCAGGCTCTCCTTGAACTCACCATGCAGCCCAGGCTGGCCTCAAACTCACTGTGGTCCTCCTGCCTCACCTCCCAAGTGCTGGGATTACAGGTGCGCCCCACCATGCCTGGCTTTATTTCTTTAATTCTAACACTTACTCTGGACAGTGACACTATGAAGCCAGGACTATTATTATTCCAATGAAATGGGCACCAAGAGGTTAGTGATTTGCCTATGGTCAAAGAGCAGGTATCAGCACCAAGGTTTCAATTCAGGTAGGTTACTTCATAAAGGTCTTAACTTTTATTATCATTATCGGGAAAATTATTAATTGGGAATCATTTCACATTCATGTATTATATGCCACAACATGTTAGGCAATAAGAATACAGCTATGATTAAAAAGCCATGCCTTTAAATTGCTGGAGAGACAAGCAGGTAAGAAGGCAGCCAGTGTGACATTTTAAAAGCTCAAGAACCCATGAGTGCACACAGAAGGTCAGATAACCAGACCAAGATTAGTTGCACCATGGCTAAACATAGGACTGGGACCAGGGCTACCTGTGTGTTTTAATAGCATGTATAACAGTAGTGACTAAGGATATGACTTTAGTACAATGTGTTTCAATTTCCTCTCTAAAATGTGGGTTAATACTGGTGTCAAAGTCATAACATTGTTATAAGAATTCAGCATGCTATCCATGTAAATTACGAAGCACATAGTGAGTGCTCAGTGCTCAGCTCAGTCTTATCCTCTCTGAAACACTAACAGCCTCCCTTATTAGAAACACATACAGAATGCAAAACACAGAAAAAACTAAATTGTTAACCTATCAGTGAGTGTGTTAATCATGTACTCATCTGCTAATTGTTGATTAGCTGATTGACAAAGTCAGGATAAGAAAAAAATTATTTCATATACATTTTTGCCTTTATATGTTTCAATAGTTTTGTTTTTTCTCCCCTGTGAGAATATTTTTGTGTGAGAGCTTTGCTACTTACTGATTTAGAGAAACAGAACATAATATACTGTGTAGTCATAAATGTCTCAAGAACAGCCTTATGGGTGTTTGGGCAATCTCCTTTCCCTCCCACCTCTCTTTTCCCCAAGGTGTATCTATTCCAAAATTATATTTAGTTTGAAGTTTAAATCTTAGACACACTGAAAAAAATTGCCTAGATTTTTAATATCCCCTAGAAACAAATCCTGGTCTATACTTTCTTTATTTGGCTACAGTCATTTTTAGGAGATTTTTAAAAAATCAATTACTACTATCATGGTACCCTGTGACTGATGTTAGCAAACATTGTTCTTCTCACCTGGGCTTGTCCTGGATGAAAAAAGAAATAAGATGACAACTTCATTATTTCAGTGACAACATCTTGACATTATTCAAGTCTTCCTGATGCCTAATAACGTGATAATTTTTACATATTGGGTAGAAGTAGGTGTAACACTTACTTGGTGAATTTGTATCACCTAGACTGACAGGTAGGAAGAGAAAACCTGAGAAGAATGACTGATGTTGGCAGATGGGCTGTAACTGCCAAGTAACTGAAATTCTCTAATCCCAGGCAAGATGGCCAAGGCATGAGGAAATCACATCTTTGGTGTCCTTTCTTCTCCCCTAGTCTTCTTCTTCTCTGAATTTCAATTAAAATGGATCTTCTTGATTCCTGTCAACCCCTGTTTAAATTATCAGCTCCTGATTACTGTAAAATTCATTGATAGTGATGGGTGAGGGAGAAGATCCTTTACCTTTTGAGGTCACCTGTATTCAACAGAGCATCAGACCTTAAGACCCCTAGGATTATGCAGTAGGAGTGCAGCATTGAGGTATAATTTGAAGTCTGTGTACTTTTTGAGCAAGTAAATATTTAAATTTATGATTCATGTTTTAAAATTATAGTAAATTTACCAATAAGATATTTTGAGAGTTAATCTACTGTTCTATTGGTGTTAACAAATGTCTTAGCATTTTTTGCTGCCAAGATACAACAACATATATTCACAACTTAGAGGAAGAGAGATTTATTTTGGCTCACAGTCTGTAGAGGTTTTGGTCCATACTCAGGAGGCTGTAAGGCAGGGTGGTATGGCAGAGGGGCATCGTGGAAAAGAAACAGGCAGCTCATGTCATGGTAGTGAGAAGCAGTGAGCGATCGAGGGAGGACAGGAGGGAATATATCCTTTCAGGCCATATCCCTGGTGACCAACTTCTTCCAAGCAGGCTTCACCTCCCAACTTCATATTTAGCTATAAATTCATCCGCTGATGTGATCCAACCACCTCCGAAGAGCTCCACCTAGGAGTACATGAGGCTCTGAGGGTCATCCATGTACAAACCATAGACTCTTATGTCCTCATTCAGAGGTTACTTATGAAGAAATAGAGTCTGAAGTAATTCTGAACTGTGAGAATCTTAAATATGTAGGTTTTTCAAATAATATAAGAAAAGTAAATTATGCAGTGTCTCTCAAAATGTCATGTGTTTTAGTTATTGCTTGAGTTTGTAAATGTCATCTTGGTTGCATAATCAGAATAGATACTTTTATCATGAAAAATTGATATAGACACTAATCCTGGTTCATTCACATTATTGCAATAACTCATATAAGGAGTCACATTATTCATTAAGTTAATTCACATTTGATAAGAGGCTATTACGTATAAGGAATGGAAGTCTGTTCTATTTTAGAATAGAGATGGTCGCTGCACCTGTGCAATTTATACTCTAGAAGAAGAGATGATACTTACAATAACATGAATACTATAGAATTAAAAACTTATTAAATTCTCTAGAGCAATGTGCTTCAATCTCAGATTATGGGTTGTTTTCACTCCCCCTCTCCAGAGGATTTATAAAGTTTGATGACATTCTTCACTGTCACAGGTGACTGGGGTGGAGGATGAAGGCCAAGGGGGCAGTAAGGACCCTGTGGTGCACATTCTAAAACGCCTCTCCACGAACAAAGAATCACCCAACCTAAAATGTCAGCAGTGCCAAGGTTGAGAAACTCTGGCCTAAAAGAGAACCATACAGCATTTGAGAAGCATATACTATTGGAGAGGAATGAGAATTAAATAGGGTCTTTTTATTATACAGTATGGAAGTTCACAGAGAGATAAATTGCACATAATAAATCACAGGATATCTTAGTTACTTTTCTTGTGGCTGAAACAGCATACCCCACACCCAAAGTTAAAGGAGGAAAGATTTATTTAGTCACACTTTGTAGAGATTTTAGTTCATAGGTAGCTGGCTCCAAGGCAGGGTGATGGCAGGGGGGCATCACAGAGCATAAATAGTTCATGGCAGGCAGAAGACAGCAAAAGCAAGCAAGCTCCACACAAGTGACAATAGCAGCTTCTTCTCCTTTTGTATTTTTTCTAGGATATGTAGGCTGGAGTGGGTGTCAAATCAACCAGTAGACTAAAGTTAGTAATCATAACACCCTTAATCCGAGCCTACTTAAGCCTAGCAATGCACCATGAATCAATCCCAGCATTAGATCCCGCCACCTCTGAAGAGCCTCACTTAAGACTACATGAAGCTTTAGGGGGACATCTAGACACAAGCCATAACATAGGGCATACTTGTCTTGCTTTATTTCTAACCCTACTAAAAACTTCAAATAGAGACTTACTTTCTTTTTGTTGAGACACAGTGTCTGACAATTTAAAGTAAGAGAAGTTTATTTTGGTTCACAGTTACAGTCCATGGTTGGCTTGCTCCCTGGCAGGAGCCAGAGGGTAAAGGGGTATGGTGGAGGAAACAGTGTTTCACCTATGGAGGCCAGGAAGCCGAAGGAGAAGGGAGGAGTCTGGAAGGAGGGTTTCCCCCTCTAAGTCATACCCCAGTGACATGCCTCTTCTGATCAGACCGGGCCTCCAACAGCAAGGCACTTGTGCATACTGCCTTCCCAGTTCAATCAGCTCCCAAAGCCCTGCCTATGAGCCCATGAGGCTCTTGGGGAACATCTAGATACAAATCACAAACACTAGTTAGTGAGGAAGTCATAAGTTAGTGAGGGACTATTTGGTTAGTGCTAACTTACATGTGGAGCAGAGAGTGAAATTAGGCACCATCTCAATAATTCAATCTTGGTCAGTGTTACAGTTTGTGTCTGGATGTCCCCTCAAGCCTCATGCAGTTATGGAGAGGGCTTCTAGACTTTATGATTGATCCATGGTCCAATGCTGGGATTATGGGTGTGAGATCTACACCAGCAAGTAGTTTGGGACAAGTAGTTTTCATACAATGTAAGGGAGGGAAAGAGGCTGCTTGCCACCCTTCCCCTTATCTAATGCTGCTTTTGCTCTCTTCTGCCGCCATGAACTCTTGCCCTCTGCCATGTGCCACTTTGCCTTGGAGCTAGCTAAGTATGGACTGAAACCTCCACAAACTGTAAGCTAGAAAAACCTTTCCTTCCTTAATTTTGGATGTTGGATATTTTGTCTCTGCAATGATAGAAAAGTAACCAAGACAGTCAGTAAGGGCTGGTTATCAGAACTTAACTTTGATACTTGTTTGTTATTTCTGTTATGCCATTTTTCTCTCGATACAAAGCAAAACAAACATGCTTTTCTTATAAGTGAAAAGGGTCTATGTGGTTGTTATTGAAAGTAACATACTTCCCAGAAAAGGGTGAATCCTACATCTTAGCCAGTTCTGGAGAAAAGCCAATAATGGACAGGAAGAACTATATCTCTAAAAATGCAATGAGAGTTGACCAATCTCAGATGTCTCTAGAAAATAAAAAAATACCTGGAAAACAAATCAGTGCTAACAATATAGAGATTGACCTGGGTTCTGCCAGTGGTAAGAAGGGAGCCTGATGTAATTAACAGCATTGCCTGTCAAGCTTGTCTCTTTCCAGCTAGTTTGGTGACATTGCAGCAGTTAATGATTAATGAGTTCCACAACTCCCTCAATTAAAATGTTTCTGGTACTTTCTGGAATTTTCCATCTGCATAAGAGGAGAAATATAAAATAAGATAAGCAGAACATCCCTAACTGGAGAATACAGGGTAAATCTACGTAGAAACCATAAGATTATCACCAAATCAGAGGTCTGAAATGGAATGGCAATGCTATAGAATGCTACAGTGCTATGTTTGGCCCCATGTAGTCAAAATTAAGTCAGTAGGGTTTTGCTATTCTCCCCACATTCCTGCCTGGCTAGTTTTTTTCCAGTTTATCTTGGGGAAAGAAATGTAATCTTTATTCTCTCTTGGCTTCTTGTTATTCCACATGTTGCTTAGCATCCCTTGGATCCTTTTTGCCTCCAAACCAAGGATATCAACATCTCTGGCAAATGGAAAAGAAGCTAACTCAGTATATAGCTCCATAGTGGTGATTTTTTTCATTGTGATTATTATGGTTTGTGTGTAGATGTTCCTCCCAAAGCCTCACGTGGTTGTAGATGGGGATTTTTCAGAGGTGCCTGAATCTAGAGTGTGTGATGCAGGGATTAAGGGCATGTGATTACTAAATCAGTCCACTAATTGGTTTGGCTCCTCCCTAATCCCAGTAAATTAAATAGAGTATAAAAAGGGCAGAAAGAAATTGCTGCAATTCCTTGCTTGCTTTGATCCCTCTGCCCACCATGAACTCTTTCTCTTCTGTGATGCCGGTCTGCCACGTTCCTTGTCTTGGAGACAGCCAACAATGGACTGAAACCTCTATATCCTGTAAGCTAAATAAACCTTTCCTCCCTCGATTCTGAACACCAAGTATTTTATCTCAGCAATGGGAAAGGTAACCAAAACAATTATAGTAAGTTTTCTATGTATACAAGCTATGTTACGACATTTTCATGAAAATCATTGTGGTCCACATTTGTTAAAAATGATACTAAAATATTTTTTTAATTTGACTGAAAATGTATAGTGTAAGATAGTTATTATAAAATTATATGTAAGAGCTATAGAAAGACTGGAAAATTCTAAATACACAAAAAGAAAAGAAACATTCCTTTAATCTAAACATTAGTAACTTCTGTTTTAAGTTAAATTATCTCCTATATATTTTAACACACATTTTAATGAAGTAAAATAGATAAAAAGAGTGCATGTCCCAAAGAGATGTGAAAGAGTTCAGTTTTGAAAGTATGTTACTAATCTTAACTATTTCTTAAAGACCAAATACATAATTAAACAAATATGCCCGAGTACTGACATAGAATAAAGAACAGTGAAAATGTCAGTAATACTATTTCAAAGATTCTAACAAATGTTTTAAATCATTTTCTGTGTAACTTTGGGCATGGAATTTTAAATATTCAACATTTTAATAAATTGACTATTATAGAAATAGAAGATTTTGTCCCTTCTCCAGAGAGAATTATTTATTTGTAACTGAATGCCTGGGACATATTGGTAACAAGTGAATCATAATAGGACCACCTACACAGAATTCAACTACCTTTGTTTTCTACAGAGAAAAATCACTAAAAAATGTGCTTGTGCTAATCTATAACCCATTATTTGTACTTAAAATTTATGAGTCTAAAAGTATTACTGAATGGCATCCTATTCCTGAATTATTTCATTTCCTGAAAATAGATTATCTTAGATGCCTCTGGTGCTCAGATTCATCCTTGAGGTCATCATCTTTGATGTTAACTGTGGCTGTTGCAGACAGGTGCCCACAAACTTCAACTCACACAGCACTGGAAAGGAGGCTCCCTGGGCACTGCGTGTCACTGTGGTCTGCCTCGTGGGTTTGCAGAAGGTTCTTGCTTAGTTGGTAAACAGGTAGCTTAGTTGGTAAACAGGTAGCTTAAAAGGTTCTTGCTTAGTTGGTAAACAGGTAGCTTAAAACTTCGAGGAAATTAGCACTCTTGAGGACAAAGCTTGATCAGTGGTCCAAGAACCTAATAGAAAATTCCCTCTAATTTCTGTGGTTGCAGACAGTAGTTCTAGAGAGATACCAAGTGTACTTTTCAGGAGGTCCAGGCAGAATTGAACTCCCATTGTCATAGCCTTGACAGTACTGACACATATTTCTGTTGACTTTTTCAAGTTACACTCTAATAAAATTGAGCCATGCTGCTCTGTGCCTGAGATCAGAAGTGTTCCATGGGACTGTAGCATGCATACCATCTTGGTGAAAGATGCATTCAAACTTCTAGTATATGTGCTGCCAAAGCAAGCACAGATAAATTCAAACTTCTAAATATGAACCAAACTTCTAATTTCTAAAATGAATGATTCAAACTTCTAATATCCCCAATTCCTAGCTGGGTGGCACTAATGAGGAATTTCAACATCACAGAAAGTTGTTTATCTCATATTAAGGGTGTTAATATCTACCTCTTTATAGAACTAATCACAATTTGCAAATTGTGAACACAACCTAACTGTTCATCAACAGATAAAAACAAATCAATAAAACATGATATATATATGCAGTGAAATATTACTCAGTTTTAAAAAAGGAGAAATCCTACCATATGCAATAATATGGATGAAACTTGAGAACATTGCTAAGTGAAACAAGCCAAATACTACATGATTCCACTTATATGAGATCTCTAAAATAATCAAACTCAGAGAAGCAGAATGTGGAATGGTGCTTGCCAGGGGCTGGGAGGAACAGAAAGTGTGTATTAAGTTTCAGTCAAGCCAGGTGAATAAGCTCTAGAGATCAGCTGTACAACATAACACCTGTAATTAAGGGCACCGTATTGTGCACTTTAAAATTCACTGCAAGGGTAGGTCTCACAGTAAATGTTGTAACTACAATAAAAAAGTAATAAAAGTCTGATAGTGACAATGGAGGTGCACATGCAATGAATAAGGAAGGAACTCGGTGGAATGCGAATGAACCGCTGCCGGCTAACAAGGAGAATTCTAAGAAATTACCTCATTGGTAACACTGAAGCAACAGACTTAGCTTTATGATATTACCTTTAGTTTTCAAATACTTGGTAACAAGTTATTTCCCTCTAGACCCAGCTTATTGTGTTCAGTCGTAATGTCTTTATAAATGTTCTTTGCTCCACAAACACTAGCGTTGTAGTCCTCTTTAATGCTTTCAGTTTACAGCAGCATGTGCTGTGGAGCTGTCAGAAGCTGCCAAGGCGGAGAAGGTATTCAGGTTATATGTACTTTCCAATGACAAAGGACAGTGAGGTCCTTCACCTTGAAATTTTATTAGAATCACATAGGAACAGGAACACAGGTGTGGAACATTGAGAGCCACCAGCTTTAAGGTAAAATTAGAGTCTGGGTATGGGGTAGCTCTTCTTTAAGAACCACACTCTTTCTAAAATACTCAGAGAAAGCCAAAAACTTCCATAGTTTTTTTCACAAATATAAAATACAGCACATTCATTTATTTAGATTTCTTCTATTACACTGCCCAGATTGTAGAAATCTACCATAGCCTTTAAAACAGGTTGACCCTTGGCTGTGTAATGAATCATGTAATGACATTGCAGTTGAGTTGCTAGAACAAATGCAACCAGACACTGGGAGAGAGGGTAAAAGAAATCTCTTAGGTGGCAAAACTAAATAATGAGCTAAGGATTAGTTACCAGCAAAAGATTTGCTGATAAGGAAAGGTGAGAACTCTTGTTCCCTTCCCTGTATTCAACTAAAATGTTGTGGATCCTGACCTGTGCTCTTTGAACCATAGAGTATTAATATAGTAAGACTTGGAAGTTATACACACACACACACACACACACACACACACACACACACACACATATACTTGGACATATACAGCATGCATATATACAAATACAAGTATATATACATATAATTCCATGATTTCTGGGCAAACACTCAACATGGTACCAACCTATTTCAATGAACAGAACATGTCAATATGCAGCTTTAATGCACATTTGTGAAAGCTCTAGTTGAGCTAATTACTAGTCTTGATGATCTCTTGAAAATAGCATAAAACAATTTCAGGAAATGAAAGAAAAAACTCTCGTCAGTATTTTTTATAAAGGTATTATGATTTCTGATTCACACAGCTTTAGGAAAGGTATCACTAAACTTGGTTTGATTGATTTATGTAGTGTGATCTCTTGGAGCTTCTTATTTACTTGTCCTACCAGGTTTTAAAAAGAGTTCCTTGATTTTGTTAACATTGGCACTGTCTAAAGATTGCCTTGATACAGCAGAGATTTCACTACTGCTTGACCTTGCTATTGTGAAATGTCTTTCCTCTCAACGAAGACTTTCATGTCTACACATTGTGTCATATTTCCACAAATTCTTAGAAAATTAGGATGATGCTGTTGTCTTGAGTTACGATTATAGCTCACAGGATCATGGTTTTTTGATGCTGCTATTTTTATTTGTTTTTATTTGGATGAACATAAATTTTCCTCTTCAAAAAATATGCTCAAGAAGGGTGCTCATTCTTTATTCAACCCTTGCCCCTTCCTATCCTTGGAAGAGAGTCTGTGGCTCTGCCTTGGACCTTCCTTGATAAATAGGGTCATTCTACTGGGACTCCAGATTTTGTAATTTATTATTAATAAGAATAAGTACTTAAGTGCTAGTGAGTATCCACTGCATATTTACACAAGTTATCGATGAATATTGAAACCCAACAGTTCAGTTGGATAGCGCATGTAGGCATAGATGAGGATATGCATGAGAGCTTCTGAAAGTTTAGACCTCAGACCTAGGAACCCATGGTTCTAGGACAACATTCAGCCTTTATTACTCCATTAATAAAAGATGCACGTTGGGCCTCCTCACATACCACTAAGTCCATCTTGTACCAGATTCCAGGATGAACTGATATCAACTACTTTACATTTTAGATTGTTTCAGAGCCTGGAAACATTTAGAAATGTATTTCTAATCTCAGACTTGAGCAAGTTTCCTGCAAGGATAGGCCATCCTGTCCACTTACACGAATGCTTCCTCTCTGAATAATGGAGCATAAAAATCCATATTTCATCATCTCTGACATCTGCTGGCAAATGTCCCTGTTAATGGCTAGTGTTCTGACTACAAAATTAGTGAGTAAATAAATAGAAGACTAGTAGTTAGAGTAACTTTATAAATACAAAAATATTAAGAATGCATACAATTTACTAACATTCACTAAATGATCCAAATTCTAAATAGTAAAGATTGTACCTCTTACCCATTGCTTGCCTTATATAAACACAAACACAAGCCTCCTGTGTGCACCACACCTATTATGTGTGGTTTCTGAGTTCGGGAGCAGCAGATATGCACTGTGATTTGGATTGAGGTGTCACAAGCAAGACTTACAGCTTTGCTTTGAAGAATCCAGGAGGGACTGTATAAACCTTTGCAGAAATTAAGTCTTCACTAGAATTATTCACTGTCTTCTTTTTAAATATCTTCCTTTCTGCTTATCTATAATAATGTGAGCTTTTTATTAGTTGTAATATACATTTCTTAGTTTTATCATCCCATACCAGATTTTATACCTGGGTGCATCTAAACCAGATGGAACTTGTATGACCATGTATTATAAACAAGGTGATTGTACTGTCTGCCTTTCAGCTTTCTGGAATCAAATTTAGTTTTATAGTTTCTCATAAAACTTTCTTGGTTCACCTATAGTACTACATATAATCTCTTTCCTCATTGACACATTAACATATATCCAATAAAAAAGGTTCTGATTATAACATGCTATTAACATCATCACAGCCTATGAGGATGTTGTCTTTGCTTCTTTTACAGCTCGGCTCATTCTCTTTCTCCTAATACTCTCTTTTTTGTATTCCTATGTTTGCCTTTGAGAGAGTAGGGGTATTGGAGGAGAGGAACCTCTAACGACAGAAGAATTGAGAAAAGAGAAAGGATAGACTGGGAAATAGTAATCTCTGTGAGCTCTGGTCCCAACTAATGAAATGGAGGAAGGTGGTTGGAGATACAATGAATCCTAGTGTTTTGGATATGGGGACATTTGTCACTTACTTAGTGAATATTTGATGTTAAATAACAGATCAATGACCCTTAGTGAACTACATGTAACATAGGGACAGAGGGTGGCAAGCCTAGCTCAAACACCAGAAGTTTTGGCATATTGTAGCAATAGTAGAAAAAGTGCAATAAGTACTTAGTCCATTTTCTGAATCCTCCGCCAAATTTATAAGATAATTACCGTTATTTTCTTCATTTACACATCTGGTAACCTAGAGACAGGAAGGCGAACTAACTTCTCAAAGAGGACATAGGTAATAAGAAACAGTTCTCCAGCCCAGTCCTCCAGTTTTAGCCTCATGCTTAACTATCAGTTTTGATAGCAGAAACGAAGAAAACGATGGGCCTGAGAATCTCTTCCCTTTTAAGAAATGTATCTCTTACTTTTCAAGACTTGGAAGCCAAAGAGCAGTAGGTACACGGAAGGCAGGTTGGGACTTACAAATGGGTCATAAACCTAGGGGCCTAAAAGTAACCTCTAGAGCTTTATGAAGGTGTGTCTGAGGTGTGTGCCATGCTCCGCATGGAAACACTGAACTCGTATCTGCCAGGGTTGTCCACTTTTAGCAACAGCATAAACTAATGACAACCTCAGTAGAGCAAGCACAAGAATACTTCCATCTAGTGATAAAAGAAGGTCATTCTACAAGTGGGACAGCCCTGTCCCCGTGTCTGATAGTGAACAGAGATTTCTATGTTCAGGGACTGAAATTGGTCTAGAGAAAAAAGAAACAAAAAAACATAAGATGTACAGTGAGACGAGTATTCTCATGAGCAAGAGACAAGTGTTCCCATAAGCAGGTTCATTCTGTGGGAGGCTAGGAAGGAAACAGACTATAGCCGATTTGAGCAAGTCCGTGTGTTTTGGGGAGGTGTTATTGTGGAAAACGAGGCATATGCCACTCTTAGTGCAGGGGCTTGTGCAAAAGATCATAGACCTTCACAGTGCTGAGGGCTACTGGCCAATGGCTGCAGCAGACCTCCACCGCCTCATCAATCTCAAAGTTTAATGCTGGAATCTACCATGTAAAAGTGGTGATCAAACTATACAATAAATATTTAAATTTTTTAACAAAATTTACAGTAAAAAACACATTGCCACTAATTTCCTTCAAACTACCACCCTGGCTTTGAACACTTATCTTTTCATTCTTCCCATTTTCTGAAGCAGTTCTGGAAGCTCTTTTGTGTCTTTACAAGGTATGAGTTTAAAAAAATATGGTCACTAGTGCTGCCTAGTGCCATCCCATAGAAAGGTAGTCCACCTAGCCACTGAATTCCACCCAGGGGACGTGGGGTCCTCCCCAAAGCCAAAATGACCAGGAAAAGTAAACTTTTCAAACTGATTCAGGACTTTGTGGCAGCTGCAGCAGCATAGCCTGAAGACATTCAGGAGGGAGGACTTCAAGAACTGCTTCAGAATGTGGCAGTAATTGCCTGCTGAAAATTGAAAATAGATTCAAGTCTATCACTAAGCACCAAACCCAAGTCCAAATGGATCGCAGACCTCAATATTAAAACAGGAAAAAAAAAAAATTAAAACAGAAACACTAAATCTACTAGAAGAGAAGGTAGGTAAAAATCTTGAAGAGATAGGGGTAGGCTGAGAGTTCATGAACAAAAACCAAACCACCTGGGAAATACTTCAAAGAATCAATAACTTGGATCTCATCCTACCAAAAAGTTTCTGCACATCTAAAGAAATCATCTGCACATCTAAAGAAATCATCTGCACATCTAAAGAAATCACCAGGAGAGTAAAAAGAAAACCCATGAACTGGGAAAAACTTTTAACTGATTGTCCCTTAGACAAAGATTCAAGTAAAAATCTTGAAGACATAAGTGTAGGCAGAGAGTTCATGAACAAAAACCAAGCCACAAGGGAAATACTTCAAAGAGTCATCAACTGAGACCTCATCTTACTGGACAGTTTCTGCTTATCTAAAGAAATCACCAGCAGAGTAAAAAGAAAACCTACAAATTGGGAAAACATTTTAGCTGACTGTTCCTCAGGCAAAGGTCTTCTATCTAGAACATATAAAGAATTAAAAAACATCAGCCCCCCAAATTCAAAACCCCAATGCAAAAATGGGCATCTGAGAAGAACACACACTTCTCAAATAAAGAAATACAAATAACAAATACACGAAAAAATGTTCAACATCATTAGTCATTTGAAAAATGCAAATTAAAACAACACTGAGATTTCATCTCACCACAGTAAGAACAGCTAGCGTTAAGAAATCAATCAATAACAAATGCTGGTGAACAAATCAACCCAGCCGTTCCCCTTCTGGGTATTTTCCCAGATATGCAAATATCATATCACAGCAATATATGTCTACAGCACCCATGTCTATAGCAGCGCTATTTGTAATTGCTAAATCATGGAAGCAACCCAAATGTCCACCCACTGAGGAATGTGTAAAAAAATTGTGGTACTTCTATATAATGGAATATTACTCAGCTATAAAGAGAGATAAACTCAAGAGCTTTACAGATAAATGGTCACAACTAGAGACCATACTCATAAGTGAAATAAACAAGACCTCCATGTGTAAGCAACATTTTGTCTCACTAGTGTAAGAACCTGAAAGAGTGAATAAAAATTAGGAGCTAGGACAGACATTGTGAACTGAAAGGAACATGCTCAAGAGTAAAGAGCAACTGGGGTGAGTGAAAAGAGAAAGGAAAGAAAGGGAAATTATGTTATGTATGTATGTATACACAGGAGAGCTAACAGAGTTGAACTACTGACTTCTATCACTTTATTGAAAGGAACAGTTAATGATGAATTATTTGAGCAAACTCGCATGTCTCTCTTCTCCTGAGAAACCACTTTGAAGATGTTAATTTCCTACTATTTTGTCTGTAACTCTGTATTGCTTGTGTTATTCTTATGCTGTTTTGTAAATGAATGTCTGTCTGTTAATATGTTTTCCTTCTTTTACTTTTAAAATAAATTTTCAAAAAAGAAAGTGGCAATAATAAGGAGATAAGTATGTTTGAAGCAAGGAGGAGCATATTGAGGGAGATGAATGGCAATGTGTCTTTTACTGGAACACATTTTTAAAAATGTAGACATTTAGTGTATATTTCAATCACTACTGTCTATGGTAGATTCCAGCTTTAAGCTTGGAGGTTGATGAGGGAGGTCTGTGTCAACAGCCAGTAGCCAGTAGCTCTCAGCATTGTGAAGACACACGGTCTTTTCACAATTCCCAACACAACAATGGCTCTTCATTTTGCTTATCCACTCCCTCTTGAAGTTATTCAGCCCTCATAGAAATCAATAGCGCTAAGGTTTCCCTTTTACTGTCTTTACTTGTATTTAAAGAAAACTCTAATACTAACAACTTTCTAACAATAGCAAAATTTCCCAACTTCTTATCACCTAAACACACCAATGTTAACTTATCTGTGTATTACCTTCTCGTGTGTCTACATAATGACTAGTTATGACTTTTAGTAATTTTTGTTATACTAAGGAGTTATTTTCTCTGAATGTCGAAAGTGGCTATCTTACGCTCAGTTTATGATGACCCATCATTCTCTGGGCAATCAGTATCTATTTCTTGTCCCTTTTAAATATCTTTATTCTTGATCCCTCTTCTTTGATAGAAATATACTTTTTTAGATAGATGATCCTCTTTCTAAATATGATGTTTGTAAAAATTTTACATGTTCATATGTAGTATTTGTTATATAAGTTGCCTCCAATTTTGATGTAAGTTATGTAAGTTGAATGCAAATAATCTGCAGAGAATGTCCTTGCAAAGTCGCATAATACACAATAGGCTTTGGGAGCATCTCTGAGACTTGTACACAATTGTGGGCCGCTGGGCCACAAGCTTTTTGCACAACTGAGTTTCATTAGTTCTGTATTGTCAGGTTGTTCTTCAGGGTGACTCCAGTCTTTTTTTTCTTTCATCAATAATGCAAGAAAGTTCTGGTTCATTCAGTCTTGTCAGCATTGGACAATATCCAAATGTTTTAAATTTGCTACTTTGATGACTCCGAAATTGTATTTTATTGTTGTTTGCTCTGTATTTCTGTGGTTACTGATAATAAGTTTGAAAATCTCATATCCATACAGTGCTCCTTTATTTGTGTGATGATGACTTTCAATACTTGTCCATTTCCTTTTTCTTTTCTGGTTTTTCTCTTGAGGCAGGGCCTCACTCTGCAGTTCAGGCTGGCCTTGAGCTCACTCTGTAGCCCGGGATAGTCTCTGGTCTCGAACTCACAAAGATCCTCCTGCCTCAGCCTCCTGAGGGCTGGGATTACAGGCGTGCACCCCCACACCCCCACCTTTCTTTTTCTTTTGATCTGTAAGAGTTTCCTGTTAAGATTTGAATCCCTCGACAGTTTCAGATATTATTGATATCCTCTGCCATTCTGTTAGCTTTAGTGAAGATATATTTGTAAAGGAGAAGCCTCTAATTATGGTATTATAATTATCAATTTGATATGCATATCTTTTGTCTTCAATGCATCTTTTTCCACAAAACAGTTACAAAGATATTGTCCTATTTTTATATTGACTTTATAATTATAAATTTATTTTAATCTGGTGTTTATCTTGTTATAGAAAGTAAGGATGCAGTTCATTTTGTCCCATATACTGAGTGAGATTTTCCAGTACAACAAATGAAATGTTGAATTCTCTTCCTACTGATTTTGGTGTTGTTTTTGTCACATATTAAATTACACAGATGAATAAATTCTGCTCTCTGTCTCTATGGGTTCCAAACTTCAGATTCATCAAATACTTTAAAAAAAACTTAAAAAGAAGAAGCCTCTCTACTGACAAGTACAGAACTTTTCTTCTCATTATCCCCTAAATAATACAATATAAAATCTGTTTATATAGAATTTACATTGCATTAGGTATTATAAGTTATCTAGGGATGATTCAAAGGATGTGGGCAAATTACATGCAAATGCTACCCATTTTAGAAAGTTTTGGATTTTTATATTTCATCTCAAACTAAAGTTTGATTAGGATGATTTTAAAGTTTTCTTTGTCACTATGGGAGTCATTAGCCATAGGCAGTTACTGAGAACCAGACATATAGTACATATAGTATACTTGTACTATAACTAATACAACCTGAGAGGCATTGTAAATGTAAATTGTATGTCTAATCTGTAACACAAAACTAAGAATGAAAAGATATCACTATTTTTGTATAGATTATTGTCAAAATTATATTACAGATATATTAAATAAAATACATTATTTAAATTAACTTTATATGGTGAGGCATTTATATATACCAGTTCCTCAAGAGAAATATAATTACTAAATATCATAAAGAAATAAAAATAAACTAAAAAATTAATTATGCCTGTTTCTTTTTACTTTTTGCATGGCTAGTAAAAATATTTAAATTACACATGCAGTTAGCATTTTAACTTTAGTGCATAATGCATTAGACGGTTCAAATTATTTAGAAGACTTCCATGTTTCTTAATTCTTTTAAATAATATAATATTAACCTTCATTTAAACCTCCTTGCACTAAAATAGAATTTTTTTCTGTTTAACTTTCTCATCATCACAAAAATATATTTACAAAGCTTTGGGATTCTTGCTTTGAACACCTGAGTATCTGGTATAGAATTTCAGCATAGTACGGAACTTGGAGAAGAGATGAATTTTGAAAACCATGTAGTAAGAAAGGTCTGGGAAGCAATTGGGAAATACCAACCTAATGGGTAAATATGCGAATCTAAAACTCAGAAGAGAAATGTAAGCTGGACACTTTGATGGGACTATCATTACCCCAGTAATCATCATCAAACACCCATAGGGCTTTTTTTTAACTGTCTGCTGGCTAAGATGTTTGTTAATAAATCTTAATAATTTCTGAGAGTCTTTGGGTGTTAACAATTTTTTGACCCCAAATCCCCAAGAGACAGAAGAGAAACCAACCTAGTTTGAGAAGAAGGCCAATGAACTGCAAACTAGTTTAAGACTGAACTCCCGCGAGGGATGTGTCTGAGGAAATCCTCTATAAAGAAGGATTTAAAAAGTAGGCAGATGTCTTAGAAAAGAGAACTCATCTGAGGACAGCCAGCCATTCCTCTGAAATATTTGTATGTATTGATGGAATCATGGTATAGGTGAAGTGGACCAGACAAGAGGGCCCGGATGCGAGCAGCTCATGACCCAGGGGCGCCTCGCTTCTAGCAGGGATAAAAATAGAGAGGATAGTTGAGAGCAGTAGATGGCAGAGTGGGCTACTGCTAAATAAAGAACCAACAGGTGCCCTCAGCTCTTGTTGCTGGCTGCAGGAGCAGAAGAGCGGTAATGGCTCCCCCTAAGGCAGTGGTGATTTTATTCTGTCCCAGCAACTTGGCAGAATAGACTGAATCTCAGGTGGTGGCTTGGAAGTTCTAGCCTCTCTTCTGAGGCTTTTCACCCAAGGTCCCTTTCTCCCCATTTCTGAAGAGTTGCTGACTAGTGTTTGATATCTCATTACAGCCAAAGTATTATCATAGAGTGTAGATCAGTGTTTAGGCTTTTCCTAGAGTGTCGTGGAGACATTCAGTAATGATTCAACCATACTCAGCTTGGCATTTGCCGTGTTAGGCTTTTGTGCAGATGGATGCTAATCACATGCTGTTTTGGGCTTGACTTCTATTTTTTTGCATCAAAAAAAATCAATGAGAGATTGTTTTCCATTATCTAATCCAATGAATTCTTTGTCCTTTTTATGATGTACTATATGACATATTTCCAGAGTTGGCGCTTGAAAGAAAACTTCCTTGAAACTCGAGCCCAGCGCTGTCTTGCTTTGTTCTGCCAAGCTAGGTGGCACCGCCCTGGCTGGTGTACAGAGGCACACCTTGCCCCAGGCTCTGACCTCCGCCACTCTGCCCTCCCCCAGCACACACAAGCGCCACTTGTAGGTGGCTCCACCAACAGGAGCATCACCACCATGTGCCAAGTGGCCTTCCAGGTGTGGATGTTCTCCAGTGGGCAGCAAATTGAGGTCTAGGGCACGACCTTCTTTCTAGGTTCCTTCACTGATGGAGGTCACTTGGAATCTCTGAATCTCATGCCAGCAGCCAGCCACCACTTCTCCAAGAGATCCTCACACAAGCGGTCATGGGCTTGTTAAATGTGAATCAGAAACATCTCTTCACACTGAGACCCTCCCTTTCCCCTCTGGGAATCCCTGGCTGTGTTTTATTTCTTTCTGTATGATTTCATTTTATAAATGAAAATCAATTATGTTAAAAGACTAAGAAGATTTTGATGAAAAAGTTAGAGGACAATTAGGAGCAATTTTTAAAAACTTTCTGATTTTCCTTTTTGGTCAAAGACTATCCATTCTGGGGCTGGGTATATAGCTCAGTGGAATAAGCGCCTGCCTAGCAAGCGTAGGGTCCTGAGTTCAATCCCCAGTACCGCCAAAGAAAAAAAATATATATAAAGACTGTCCATTCTTAGCTTCTTCACCCCTTGGCTTTATATTTCATGAAGGTGAGAGACCATGAGTCACTTGTCAGCAAGTGGGGAAATTTGAGCTAAAAACAGGAACTCTGCTTTTCACACATAATTTAATTATGGATAGTTTTCTTCCTTAAGAACTTTCAGATGGGAAAATTTTGTGAAAAATTTTGGTGTAAAGACAGAATATTCTGGAGAATATATAGATGTACATGTAGATAGATACATGATATATAGGTAATGGAGATAGATGATAGATTAGAGAGAGAGAGAGAGAGAGAGGGAGGGAGAGAGGGAGGGAGAGAGAGAGGGAGAGAGAGAGGGAGGGAGAGAGAGAGAGAGAGAGGATGACAACACTCTTTCCAGGAGGGTCTGGAATGACTTTGATGAGGAAGCACTGTCTGATCAAAAATCTTCTTTATGGGAGTCACATTTCAGCATCCGAAAAGCTGACTTTTCAGTTCCAGGGACTAGTAATTGGACCTTTTGCATTTTCGTCTTTTCTCACTCCACAGTGGCAACTGGTTTTCACCTCCTGCGAAGCTGAAGTATTTGTGATTCCGATGAAATGGTCGTACTTTAAGATCAGGCACAGTTTCATATGACATTCAAAGAAAGAAATACAATTTCAGCTCCAAAAATCATTAAAAAGCAATGACCTCTACCCAACAGCTCCTAAAGACCTCTAATGAGATGAAATGGGCTTTACACTGTCAGCTATAGATTAAGTTTTTAAAAACTTCTTATACATTCTCACTTCCCCCAAATTCTGTTATGGCACAAATACCCACATGCTCTCAACCCCAGTCACAGTATATCTCTTCAGATGATCATGCTTTATGTATAAAATCACTTGCCTCTCCAAGAGGGTATAGTAATGTGGGGGGGGGGTGTAATTACTTGTCATTTAATTTGTTCATTTTTGTCACACAGAAATTGAGCCTTTCTTTCTCATTAGGAACAGAAATGGAAGACTTTGAGATAGAAATTTACCTTTGTACTATTACAAATTTCTTTCAAAAGTTGTCAAGTGTGTGGCTAAGCAGTTGTTTTTCCCTTCAGGCTGGTGCACTGGTATCTTTTTGGTGAAGAGAGGGTCAGGAAGCCAGGAACGGTCCTGGGCCTGCAAACGAAGTGCCTATCTTTCTCCCCTGAAGTAGTGTGGAAAATCGAGGAGAGCCAGTATTTGTAGACCTCGTTTCTGACCTTCTCAGACTCAGATATGCCCTATACCTACGTGGTGCCTCAGGCTCCCTACCGTGAATGCACAGTGGTAGTGTACCTCCCCTCAAGTCACCAAACTTAGCTGCTGCCTCCACCACAAACCAGGGAGCTTAGTCTCTCAAGGAGCAAGCTCTCCTCTCAGCCTTAATCTCTTCATGCTTTCCCCAGGGTTGTCATGAACACACGGGATAACAGATGTGGAGATGCCTTATGAACTATGGGCACAACACATACATAAGAGACTAGTATAACCTCAGGATCCCAGAGAAAGTTCTGGTCCTCCCTTCTTTGTGTGAGCCTCCTGGGAAGGTGCCTGCTGTACAGGACTATGGTTGTCTGACAGGGTCGTTCAAAACACAAATTTATTTTCTCAGCTATGACAGCTAGAACGGTGTTGTCAGTGTTGGTCTCATTCTGAGGTCTCTCTCTTCAGCTCACAGATGTTCCTCTGTGCCTTGCACCTTCACACGGCCTTCCCTTTGAGTGTGTCTGTGTCCTGTATGCGTTTGTTAGGACATGAGTCATACTGGGTTAAGGCCCACCCCTTTGGCCTTATTTTACCTTAGTGACTTCTCTGAAGACCCTCTCTCCAAAAAAGTCATATTCTGTGGTCCAGAGAGAGGTCTTAAATGCATTTTGGGAAGAAACAATTATAAGAAAGACTGCTGTCTTTCTCTTTTGGTATATTAATACTTATTTTGAGAATTTGTTATGCTACTAACTTATTGTAACTGCATTAGATGTTTTGTGAGCAGTCAGCTTAATGTCTTGATTTCTTCTGCCTTTGTCAACTCACAATTTGAGAATACATTAAAATTCTGTACCCTGAATCTTCAGGTTTTGAGATGAAGCTCTCAGGCCAGAGCAGTATTATCCTTAAACCTTGTTCATCCATCTCCTTTGAGATTTGTGTGTGTGTGTGTGTGTGTGTGTGTGTGTGTGTGTTGCTGCCAATTCAGGAAGAAGTAAACATTCCCAGTGACTCATCTCAGTTGATAACCAGTTTCCAAAAAAGGAAAGAATATTTCTATTATATATGATCTGCTTTAAAGTAGTAATTCGTTGTTAATTGTAATTGCCTAACCCATTTTGTGGTGACTCCCTAAACCTAGTACTTTTCTGTAACTTTGTAGATCAAAACAAAGGAAAGAGAAACTATAATTTTCAGTAGTTTTAGCAAAAATTACGTTAAATCCGTGAAGCATACAGGATCATTTCTAAGGAAATGCTTACCTTCTATACTAGGGTAGCAAATATAGAATATATTTAACATGTACTTTTACATATGTAATTAATTTCTTACAGGTTTCAGCACCTATGGTATAAACTGAGTCACCTTAACAAAAAAATTCAAATTCCACTAGCCTCTTGAAAGTTGTCACCATCAAAGTATTTTGCAGCTTCCTGAGATCTGAGCCCAGTTAAAATGAGATATTCCATCATTTTGAATTGAAAACCAAACCCTAACTTTTGGAAACTAGTTTCCTTACTGAGTCAAGTGCTTAGTGTCTGAATCCTCTGAGATGTGGTCTTTGTTAGAATGCCCTTAACTCTATTGCAAATGGATTTTCATTGCTCTGCATGGCAAGTTCCCCAACACATCCATGCACTGCTCAATCTTCACACCACATATAAAATAACTTCTACTGAGAATATCTTGAAAAATCTTGCTCTTCTTTCAACTATTAGTAATGATGTGTGCTAAGTATAATTGTCCTAATTTTGGAGATGAGGTTAAATAATTTACCAAAGTTCTACCTTTAGAAAGTGGCAATTCTAAAATTAAAACCCAGACATTTCAGAACCCAATCCAGAGAATTAGAAGTCTTTGTGTATTTGGGATATGAAACCAGGTGCTGTCCTCTTTCTCTGTTACCTAATTACTTTGGCTGGTTTTTCAGTGGCTCAGGAATCACCTATGAGATGAGCCAGAACATTATTGACAGTTAGGATCTAAGTATATATTTGTGCCTAAATACCTTGGAGAGGGAGAAATAACAGAATATAAATTATAAGAAGGAATTACAGGACCCCTTGAAATAATTTATCTAAAGGGAGAAGAAGCAGAGAGGAGGAGAAGATCTGAAACCAATGTGAAGTTGTCACCGGAACTCATTCACAGCAGACAACCTCTCTCTTCATGCCACGGAGAGGAAGGGGGGCATTGAAGTGAGTGAGGCCTGATAGTCCGGGTCACCTACAAGTTTGCTTACTGCTTGTTTTGAGGAAGCTGATCCAAAAGAAAAGCCCTCTTGCAGTAGAGATGGTTTGTAAGCAGATATCAAGCGAAAGATGGTGGTGAGTAGCAGCACGCAGAAGGGCAACGGTTCCGAGGAGTTTGCAGGGGGCACTGGCATTTGCCGCAGTAGAACATCGTGAGCCCTGCTCAGGGGTACCACAGAGGTGATAGATCTGGAATTATTCCTGAGTAGACAGAGAGGTTCCCTGTGGACTTTTACCGATAAGAGAGAAGAAGAGGCACTCTTAGAATTTGCCTGAAAGATGACTGTCATTGAACAGAAAGGTATTTAAATAACACCATGACCTCATTTGAATCTATAAGCCAATGAGGTCCAGAGACAGTTTAGTGACACTTTTCAAACCAATGTGAATGACCTGAAATGTCCAAGAAAATGTCCATGGATGCTGCCCTGCTTCTAGCTTTGGAAATAACAGTTTATTGTGTGTGCCTCGTTAATGATTTTGAGGTAAGGTTACAATATATCTGGTTGTATAAATGTGAATCTTGTTTACTTCAACTCTTAACATGATCAAGAATCTCTGTAATCACATGCATAAGTTCCTTCTTCATTATTTTTTTCCCCTGGCTAAGGCTGATCTGGAAGCCTGGTCTAATGATAAAATAATGTTCTTTCTTTAAATAGTATTCCAAGATCAGAAATACATATTGATGTATATTTATTTTCAGAAGGAGCATAGCTGTGAATTCAGAATATTTATTTATTTATTTATTTATTTATTTATTTTGAGAATGCCTATTTAAAAGATTTACACTTCACATGCCCTATGGGATATGTCAACATTTGCCTATTAAAAGTTTCTTATTATTATTCAGTGGTAACAGAAACCCAAAGAATACTTAGGCTCAGAACTCCAGAATTTATCTTGTGTGAGTCTCTTCCATGGTGCTGATTCCACTGGAGAGATTGTTCTCAAGGCTGCTGTGAGCTCTGGACCCAGAAAGTCTGAGCACATTTTATATTTCCTCTATTGTTTTTGTGTTATCCTGGTGTTTATGTCCCCATTATTTTTATCTTTAAAATAAAAAAAAGTCTGAGCATTACTTTGAGGGGATAAAATGAAAGAAGCTCTTCTTTTTGCTGTTTCCAACTATGAACAGAAACCCAACCCTGGGAGCATTTGGCTTCCAAGATGCATTTTCTTCACTGAAGTTGGTGAATTAATTCTATTTTCTTCTCTTCCTTTCTAAGGGAGAAGTAAAAGCTATACTCTTAAGTATTATACATTCTGTGGATCTTCACCCCTAATGCAAGACCCAGCTGCTTGATTTTTAACTTAACTCCGTCACCTTGAGGATAGGGAAAATTCAAGTTCAGTATTAAATAAATCTGTCCTAATTTAACTAAGGAGTGGGAGCACGAATGACCTGGAAAAAACAGGATGCATGCATAAGCTTCTTTTGAATTCAGAGAAGCATTTAACTTTTTAAGTGCTTTAAATTAAGGTTCTCATTTATGAAACATTATTTGCTTCTGTAGCTAAAATTGTAGGAAGGAAAAAAGATCATATATTTTAACTTTAAAAATTAAAATCTTTATCATTTATGAGAACAACATGTAAGAAAAGAAGGGAGCAAGTGCTTACCGGTCAGGGGTTATGGACCACTCCCCTCCTCTTCCTTAATAGTTCAGATTTACTACCATTCCTTGTACCCTAATATCCTATGGTCTAGCTCTTGCCCCAGCCATGAACATGCATTAGTCATAACACTTGTTTTGAGGGGATTGTTTTACAATATATAGGAGAAAGAAGGCCTTTTGCTCACAAGTAAATAAATTATTAATGTGAAAAACATATATGCATTTGAAAATAATGAAGTACTAGTAATTTTTTTCAAAGAACAAAGAAGAATGTGACATCGAAAGTCTGTTGTAAGGTCCTAATGCTTTTTCAAAGGAGTAAAAGTTTAAGAATATTTTTGTTGGGTGAATGCTTGGTAGGCTGCATAACATAAAGTTTTGCTGGTTGTGAAGGGATGCACCACCCTGCAGACTGTTTTTGCTGTGTGTCATACATACAGCACTCTAATATCTCATAGAATATTCTGATGACCCAGAACATAGTACTGTTATCATACTGTTTTAAAAATGAGAAAACTGAATCACAAATGGATAAAGCAATATACTTAAGGGCACATGACTTATAAATAAAATAAAGAATTTAGACAACTCCAAAGACACTAGTTTGTAACATGTAGTTGGATAAAGTTTCTGCCTCTCATTATGTTATTGAAACTCATACAATTTCAAAAGCAAATGGATTGAATTCCACTTAATTAATAATAAAACTGTCTCAAAATTAGGAAAAGCAGCAAATGATTCATCATTTCTTTTTCTCACATTTTTCTTCACCATTTATATAAATAAATTTAAGAGTTTTGTATCTACTTGCTTTTTTCCAAAACAAATTCATCTTTAAAAATGAAAGTAACATATCATTTCAAAATTAGGATGATACTAACTTAATTAATAGAAGAATTTTTAGAACTAAAGAAGCTTGTGAATTGAATGAGTCAGATACCCACGCCCATACAATTGGCTCATAATATCTTATAAAAACAGATTCCATAAAGCTATTGCAAAACACATTCATCCTTAGAAAGAACTGAGACATAAAACGCAGTTCCATCAATTAGAAAATTAATGGTTATACTTCTAGTATGCCAGAGGTTTAGAGAAAAGAAGGAATTGTTTTTGTAAAGTAATAACAATAATGATGAATCAAAGACTGACTCTGAGAAAGAAAAAGGATGATATGGAAAAGAGAAAATACAGTCATTATCACCAAATAGCCTTGGTTAAGTGAACAGAAAAGGTTAGGAAAGATATTTAAATGAAAAGATAAAGAAGTGGGGACTGGGTGGTACAGAAAACAAGAACAACAGAATATTTGGCTTATAAAGGGAAGAGGAAATGAGATTAAATCTCCAACAGGTACAAACACAAATGTATTATGGTTTTGGAAGTGTGCTTTTAAAATTATTTAAGCATGAGAATTTAATTATTTTTCTTGATGTTAACTTTCTTGGTTACTTTTACCTGGTTGCTGAGCCAAAATACCCAACACCCAAAATGAAGAAAGGAAAGGTTTATTTAGCTTACAGTTTGTGGAGGTTTCAGTCCACACTTGGCTACTTAGAGGCAGAGTAGCACATGGCAGAGGGCAAACCGTTCATGGCAGCAGAGCACAGCAAAAACAACCAGAGCAAAAGGGGATAATGCCTGCAAGCAGCCTCCTTTTCTCCCCTACATTGTAAACAGCCTACCCCCACCCAGGGGGCTTGTACCTCTTACACAACCTCCATGCCCTCCACTTCCACAGGCTCAGGATGTGTACAAAGTAAGCACCCTGGCTTCCTGCTGAATCACTCAGCCAAACCTCTGGACTCCCCAAGTTGACACAATGTATCAACCATAACATTAACATAAGCTAAAAAAAATTTTTAATTGTAAAAAACTAACTCCTAGATCTTATCTTTTCATTTAAACCTATAAAAGGAAACATAATTTGGAATTGTGTTAACTCCGCACCCAGAGGGTGTCCCAGACATTTTAGGGAAACCCTACCATGGGACCATCAGAGTATCACTAATCTCTGCTTTGGGTCATTATAGCACATTCTATGTGAGCTGGGGTCACACTACTACACAGCCTAACTGGCTTTGCCTGCTTGCTAGCCTAGACTCAGCCATCCCAGCCTGCACAAAGGCCTCCTTCGAAGCTGCGTTTAGCCTTGACCCCTCAATCAGGCCTTCTGAGATCTCTTATTTTCTTCCTGCCTCCATCTTCCTCTTCTCCTTCCCTTTTCCCTCCTTCTTTTCTCCTTGTCCTCCTCCAGGGAGAAAGCAGGCGTCTGTAAGGACAAGGGGAGGACCACCATACAGCGCTCCGTGCCGCTGATTGCTCTTTGAAGGCCATAGTCCCACCATCACTTTGCCTGCTGCTTTCCAAGGAGGGATGTGCAGGGCTCATCTACCAGATCAACACCACCCACCCACGGAAAGCGAGCGCTCTTCTCATTGCAGACCTTGAGTCGCCTATACGAACTGATCTGAAATGCAGTTACTAGGGAATTGGCTTTTGTTTTGTCACCCTTTATGACCAGATTTCCCATTGTCTTGTTCCTCAAGACAATACCTGGACTACCAGGTGATTTACCAAGACAGGATTAATTTTCTTGGTGACTAAAGGATTTCTCATCCTACAAAGCTTAAACTTTGAAACAATCCTCCCAGGAACAAGAGTTCTGCTCGTGAATGCTAAATCTGTGCTCCTTGCTCTTGTGCTCTGTGCTACTCAGCAGGAAGCACTAAGACCCTTATTTGACTTATGCTATGATTCCCAAGTCACTTCCCTGATCTTTCTTCGACATTCTACTAAGCATCATCTGCTGTCCAGGCTTTTCTCGGCTTCTCTAAGCTCCGATGTGACTCTCCTTGCTCTGTCCATTTGGGCCAGTAGGACCTGGTTCAGCCACCCAGTCATTGTACGTATCACACATGTACTGAACTTTTGTGCCCAAGTATGAATAGCAATCAAAGCCAATGCAATCACAATGCAGGTTCAGAGGAGGCCAAAAGTCCTAATGCATATTTATCACCATCCCAAATGAAGTAACTTTTCTTTCTGTACCTAGAGCTAACTTTTCAGTTGAATAACTTTAATGTTTCTGAAACTACTTTGCCTGTTTTGTTTCATTTTCCTACTTTAATGGAAATAAGATTCATTTCTTTTTTCCAATGAATCTTTATCTCAGCTAAGTCAGAATGTTCACAAAAGGCATCGTACCACCTAATTGGATTTTGAGCTAACAAAATACTTTCAGTTGTTTCTTTGTTGAAACATACTGAAATGTATTTTCTTGCCTTGGGAAATAAAATGTAATGAATGGCTTGAGTCTTTTGGGGACTTGAAGTTCTGTCATGCTTTAAGCCTGAACATTGAAGCCAAATGTGTTCATTATTACAGTATTTACTGTGTACTTGCTCCTTAATAATGATAGTCTCTGCCTTAAGAAATCTTAGTGTCCAACAGAAGAATATAATACATAGAACAATGCTAAAGAGAACCAGAGTACATTCGTTTAGGAGATGCATAAATTATACTTATAGGTATCGAGGATTACCAAGGTTATAATCTCTCTAGATACACAGGTGAAGACTGTCCATCCACTGAGTCAACAAATAATTACTGAACAGTAGTGTGCACCAGGACCTTGGGATACAGCAGGGAAAAACAACCAACCCGATGATCTTGCTTTCAGCGTTTTGCTTCCAAGAAGAGTGGAAGGTACAAAATAAGCAAATGCACCTAAATGTCTAGTGGACTAGACAGAGTTCAGTGCTACGGAGAAAAATAAAGTGGGTAAGCAGAACAGAGTCCGTGCGGAGGAACCCGCTGTTCAGCCGCTGAGGGAAGACCCTGGGGAGGTGAGCTTGCAGCAGAAACCTGCAGCGGGCAAGAGTGAGCATGAAAGTGAGGGAAGACAGCTCAGGAAGAACGGCAAGTGCAGACTTCTCAGAGCTGCTGGATCTTCTCCATGTTGTTGGAGGAGGACCAAAGAGGCCAGCGGGGCAGAGCAGGGTAAATCTGAAGAGGCTGAGAGAGCAGGGCAGGCTGTGGGCAGGTGCGGGCCCAGGACGGCCTGGACATTTTGTGCTGTGCATCCTCCCTTCCAATATCCAAAAGCTTTCATCAGTAACAGGAAAAGGGGCAAGGGAAAAAGTGAATGAATGTTCTAGGTAGCAGAGTTTCATTTAACAGAGTAGAACTGGAATTTATTGTTTTCTATTTAATTTTAAATCATTTCATAAAGGGATTTCTCTCTCTTAAATTAAATAATAAGAATCCAATGTCAGAAATAGTCTTTTGTGTCCTATTCTCCTGAAATTCCCGGATCCTCGGGAAGTTTGCTGTGTAAACTAAAAGAATGAATCAAAGTTTAATACTGTGTTTTATCCAAGATAGTAATTACTGTGGTCATTGGTCTGTGTTTGGGGGATCTTACCCCTTGTCCTTGAGGGCTACCTCTTTCATGTCATTGTGAAATGGCCTGAAATTGTAGTTATATTTTAGCCATACTTACTCTAAAGGAAATAGAGAGCTCTGGAGATAAGGAAAAAGTAAAAAAAAAATTTTGTACTTTCAGGAATAATCTTTTGTCTTTTCATGAAAGTGTTTGTTCACAGGTACATATATCTCAGGCTTCAGATAGTTATTTGGTAAAGAACCCTGCCTAAATGATAAAACCTCACACAGGAAATGAGTCACCTAAGGTCGGAAATCTCCTTCCTTAAATTGGGATTGGCTTGTTTACCGTAAGTACCTAAAGCTGGATTTTTTTCCCCACAGTAACAGCCACCAAGTTGTCATGATAATAATGTCCTCTGAGCTGACTAAAACCTGAGGTGAGGAATGGTAGTCTCTACTTTTTTTTTTAAGTGTGGGATGATTTTACGTTTACACAAAAATTTCAAAAATAATTCAGAGTTCTCATGTATTTTTCACCCAGTTGTACCAAATGGTAACATGTTACATGACTATAATTATTGAAACCAGTAAAAATAATGTTATTTAGTGAGTACAACATCAATTAATCCTCAAACTTTACTAGATTTTTTTTCAATTTTTAATATTGTTTCTATTTAAAGATCCATTTACTAGCTTTTTTTTCAATTTTTAATATTCTTATTTCTATTCAAAGATCCAATCAGAATCCTTCCGTTGAATTTCACCGGTGTGTCTTCTTAGCTGCTTCCAATCTATTTATTTCATGCCTTTGACATTTTTTTACATGGTTCTGCCCAATTACTTTCCAGAACAGCTGTCAGTCTGGGTTTGCCTGATGCTTTTCATTGTGCGTCTTTGGCAGAACTGTCCCAGAGATGAAAATGTCCCCTTCTTGGGCATCGTCTCATCGGGTCCACACTATTAATGTGGTGATATTAAGTTTAGTTATTTGGGTCCATTCTGTCTGCAAGAGTTCTCTACTGTACCGGTACTAGGTTTTCCTCTACCATTAGTAAGAGACACGCGGGGACTCTGCACACGTCCCGTTTCCCATCACAGCTCCACTCACCGATCTCACAATATCCATCCATAATTTTGTCTGCTACAAGCACCACTCTGGTGCTCGCCCGGTGCGATTTTTCTAGTTCCATCGTTGCTTTTCCATTTACTAGTTGGAATAAAGTTATGAGAAAAAACCAACCTTGCTCCACATATTTATTTAGTCAATTATTTATTTCTATAAAACAGATTCATACGTTTGTTTTGTTCTTCAGTTTCCTTAGTTATAATCATTATTTATTTCTGTACTGCACTTAGACTTCGTTGTGCGCATATGATGAGCAACAGAGCCCAGATGCACACAGTGTGGTGAGCACTAAAACAGCACAGGCTTCTTTTCCTATTTAAAGGAGGGATGCGCTCTATAATAACTGTGCTTTAATCTCTTTATACCCCTAGCACTTTACCAGGCACCAGGGTGTTTGCAATATATAATATTGAAAGAAATGAATTAATTTTAAAACAATATAAAAAATCGGATTTCATAAAACAGTTAATTAAATTGTTCCAATAAACTTTCTTTTATTACTCTAATTTTGTTTTGAAGACATTAGTTAAGGATAATAAAAATACTTTTTAATTCATCACCAAGCTTTCACCAAACTAACTGCGAGGATCTGTGTCTAAATCATCATGCTTTGGGAATCACCTGAATTAAATTTTAAGGTATTTTCATATTGGGGTAGATTTGTCATGCTTGTTGGTATCACCATTTTAACTTTTGAAAGTATCGTATATTTATTTTGAATGAAAAATTCATACAAATAGTGAAATAAAACATGAACCATGCAATGAAAATCAAAGTTACCTCTTATCTTGTCCTCTAAGCCTCCAGTTCTCTTGGCAGAAACAAGCGTCGTTATCTATGTATTCCTTGTATATTTTAAATGTTTCTTGGCCATTTTCTTGTTTTGATTCTTAGTGATATGAACAAATATTTGAAGAAACTATTAAATGAACAATTGTAAATGTGGCAAATACTTCTCTCTCTTGTGTATTATTTAACATTTTGTGTTAACCTTAACATTTTTGCTATGCAGTTTTTAAATTTTTAAAATACTAAAACCTATGATTATACTTTTTAATATATATTCTGAGTTTATGTATGCAGAAATGCACTCTTTCCTCAAAACTACAAAAGTATTTTTCCTTCTAGTTTGGGAAATTTTTATGTTTGCATTTAAATACCAGAGCCATGTATAATTTTGTCTTGATATAAAAATAAATATTTAATTATATATTCTCTAGAAGTCATCATATCAAAGTCATTAATAAATTAATCTTTCTTTCTTCAAATAAGTAGTTCTCTCTAGCAGATTTCCTAAGAACAAAGAAGGACTCTGATATCCACTGAAGGTGAGTCCACTGCCATTTGTTTACTTACAGTGAAAGTATTTTTAGTAGTTCATAAAATGCTTTACTTTCTGTTCAGAGTTGTCCACCCCCATCATAACTGAATCATAGTGCTCCCAAGAATGGAAAGATTTATAGAATTTAAATAATTTTGCATTGGTATTGCAGTTTTTATTTATAGTTATTTACATCATAGTCTTCATGCATATCTGAATCAGCTACATATATGCTTATTGCTGTCTTGAACCTTATATTTTTAGTGTGAAGAAAATTAGTCAAACAGGATATTTTTCTTCATCTGAAACTGGAGAGTAACCTATAACCAATATGGTCTTTTTCGCAGATAGTACATATAGTATAGTGAATATTTCAATTGAAAACATTACAGTTTAAAAAATACATTGCAATCAATCCCTCTCTAAATACTCCTGCCCATTCAAACACATTCATCCCATCATGATTACCACTTTTTCAAGACCTTTTGAAAGTTCCCTTTCATGTTTTTAGTGGTGCTGTTGTGGCTGCCTGATGTCCTGAATCCATTTAGCACATCTAACTTTCATGAACACTTTGACTTTGGGCTAGAGCCAGAAGTTATATGGTGCCAGATCTGATGTAGAAAGAGGATTAACACACACCATACCGTTCTTCAAGCCCACCTTTCTGTTGGGTTAAATGTAGCAGCAGCATTCACCACATTTTTTATCATAACTTATAAAGACATGCATGAAAGAGGAATTCAAGAACTGCTTCAGAAAGTGGCAAGCACAATGGGATAAATGTGTTTGCAGTGAGAGGAAGTATTTTGAGGGAGATTAATGGCAATGTGTTTTACTGTAATAATTTTTTTAAATATTTAAATATTCACTGTATGCTTTGATCACCCCTTTTATATGTTTTCCTTTTTCTCTTGAGCTGTGAAAGCCAGGGGAGTAGGACTGTTACTGCTTCTAAAGTGACTGATAACCCTCCTTTCTGGTTTCTCTGTTTTGTAGAATCCCTTCCCCTTGTGTGCTGCCTGGACCTAATAACTCGTGTCTAATGAATAGAATATGAGTAGATGTGCTGGGATGTTACTTCTAAGATTAAATTATAAGAGGCACAGCCTTTTATATTGTTCACACTCTCTTCTGTCTTCTTTTCATGCCCATTTTGAAGCTAGCAGCCATATTGCAGAAGCCCACAAATCCCAAATGTAAGGGCAACCTTTAGCCAAAGCCTGTAAGGATCCAAATCCAGCTAACAATCACACCGATGAGCTTGGAAGTAGATCATATCCCAGGTGAACCTGGACCCAATGCAGCTCAGCCTTAGTGAGAGACTGTGAAGCAAAGGATTCAGGTACATAGTAAGCAGATTCTTGACCTATAGAAATTGAAGTAAAAATGATGTTAAGCCAGTTGGGTTTTAGAAAATTAATACAGCAGAATAAATAAAGTCAGGTAATATATTAGATAATATTATAATAATATCAATTATATTAACAATGGTAAAATATAAAATTAAGTTAATCATAATGTAAAGGAATATAATGTTAAATATAATTTAATATTTAAAGGTAACATTCATAGCTAGCTCCTTTTGTGCAAATCATTACCCTAAGAATGTTGTATATTTTATGCTAATTTGATCTTCACCCTAACCCATGGGAGTTATTACTGTTATTTGGATTTTACAGATGAAGAAACAGAAGTATTGAGATTACATACAAGCAAAATTGAAATGGAAAGTCCGTGTTCTGAAAAACTGTGCTGTAATATTGCAAGGACAAAGAAAACAGCCTCTATCAGTCAGAATTGCTAGGCTTTTGTGAGCTAAAATGTCACTCTTCCACCTCAGGAATCCACTTTCATCATTTGAGCTGGGGCTTGAACTCACTTTAGCCTTGGTCTGTAAATACTATAAATTAGATGAGGGTGTACACCGTAGCGCCAGACACATGGTAGGTACAGAGCAAATGTCTCTTACATTCACGGATGAACGTGTGTGTGCAAATTCCATCTCTTCCACAAAAGAAATCTTATGTGTTTCTGCAATAGCTGGTCAAATGGACAGGACATGGGAGTTGGTGCTGCATTTGGTCTGTAACTGTGAAGGCCAGACTTGCCTGTAGCACAGAGGAATTTGCTCATGCATCCATAAGGGGACTGCCTCACAGAGTCCTAACTCTCTGCTTATGACAGAAAGATGTATGAAGGTCATTTGTCATCTCATATTTTATTCCATTGCTATTATGAACAAAAGTAATGGCTGCAATTTCAAATCCTGTTAACTGAGATGCAAAGAAAATGTTTTTCATCTAACTGGTGCTTCTACTACCATATGATACTGGTAGAAATATAGAGCAGAATATCTTCCGTAAGGGAAATTTTGCAATACATCTCGAAATCACCAATGTACAGACCCTTTGACCCAACAATTCTACTTCAAGTAATTTGTTTTTCAGAAAAGTTTACTTATATGAAATAATCAATTTTAAGCCAAAAAGACTACAAACAATTTAATTGATTATGAGTAAGACGTGGGTTAAATAAATAATGACATATTCATCTTGCATAGGAAACCACACAGATTAAACAAAACGAAGAAACCCCTTCATATTGTTACACTGAAATGATCTGAAGAATATATTGTTAAGTGAAAGAAACTAAGAAAAGAAAACTTAGTACCTCTAATAGAAGGAGACTTTGGTTGCTGGGTACAGGGTGGGAAGATACATTTCTGCTTTATGTACCCTCTGTGTTCCTTGGATGTTGAACCATTTTAGAGATTAACTGGTACTTAGATTTCAAAGCTCATGATACCCTCACTTATCTTGTAGTTTGATAGCCTTTCGCATGGGTGAAGGGTGAAGGGTGAAATTCTTGTAAAAGGAGGGATTGTTAGTTGTTAAATCCCTGGTGAAGCAGGAAAATAACACAGTAGCTTTCTATCTTTCAAAATGAGCTTTCCAAATGACCAAGAGACCGTGTCCACTGAGAGAGGAGTACTAGCTTAAGATATTTCTTTATTTTAAATAGGGTTACTAAGCTTGTCACAGGCAAGCTGAGTCAGGTCTATCCATCTCTCCTTGGCCTCTACTTTGTTTCCATAGGACAATGTGAATGCCTCTAGGCAGAGCGTGCTCACTCTTGGTTAAACTCAGCTCCCCATCCTGCTGTTGCCCTACAGCTAGCCAGGTTGCAGAAGTCTTGTAAATTTTGTGACTCCTCAGTGTTGCAACCACCTGTAGGAAACAATGTGAGAAAATGGGAATGAAAATTCAGTTGCAGTTTCTTCATGCTTAGTCATAAGAACCAGTAAATGCAATGACCTTGGATCTAATTCAAACAGACCAAAGCAGATTAACAATCTTGGATAGGGTTATAAAGAAGTCAGCTCACTGTCATACCCATTCACTTTTTCTTTTCATGCGCTGTGACTATAAAGTACTTTTTCAAGTAGGACACTATGCTAGAACAGCTACTGATGTTATCAGATAAAATAACTCCTGAGGAATCATCTACTAGCTTATATAAATAAGGATCTATTTTCAAGTCAGTGTCAACCCTTTCACATCGAAATTCCTAAGAACAGAATTGCTTTATGAAGCACGGCATGTGAGAGGCCCATGCTGCAGATGGTAAAAGAATTCACCAATAGTCAGGAATATAGAAAATGTAAGAGTACATTGATGCACTTCAAGAGAGCAGCAGGCAAGTCCAAAAGAGACCACACCTGCAGGGTGAAAGGCTAAGATTTGCATAAGGCTTTGAGGACCTGAAATGGGTACAGGGTGATCACACAAGCACCAGAAAGGATTTTTAGGTCAGCTTGCCCTCGCTTTATCTCTTCGGAGCACCTACATTACGTTAACAGCTACACATTAAAGGGGCCAATGTGACATGAATAATTTGATTCTCACAGAAGGCCCTTAAGGCTCACAATAAAGGTACTGGTAGGCATCAATTCTGAGAAAAGTGTCACAGGCCACTGGGAAGAAATCTGTGTATTTCATATCAAAGTCATGCTTACTACTTACTTTGATGTGTAGTTTAGCCTGTGCAGAGTGCTGTGTTCTCAGTACATGCTCATTCAGTGGAGCCTGCTGGAATGAGCAAGTGTTACTTACACGTTCATTCAGAGGAGCCTGATGGGACAAAAGTCTCACCTTGCTCTAAGTGCACCGTCACTGGAGATTAACTCACTGGCAGTCTAATCAGCCTCCACATTTCCTCCCACAGAGCAACAAAGTCCAATCTTTGACAGTGGACAGAGTTCTCTTTCTTCTGTACCTGTTTCCCACTCAGAGCAGGCAATGAAGGAAAGAAGGGGTCCCAGATGAGTTTGTTGAGCCATCAGTGTTAATGGGGCCGAGTGAGGAGCTTCGGGCAGCCTGAAAGGAAGGGGTCACGGAGGAAGGCTCGCGGGCAGTGTAGGATCATTCTCTTCACTTTGATGGATGGTAACCTGGTGAAGACAAACCATATGAGCATATTAAACACAAGCTCACTTGTGAGAAGCTGAATTTTTGTTTTCTGGCAGATCTGTTAAGGAATGCTTAAACTTACTCAGAATAAATGAATGATAGGCAGACTTTCACAATAGCTATCATCAGGCACCTGTAGGTAAGGACCATTTTAATGGTGTCTTGACTCTATTTCTCTTTGCACAGAGGTGACACAAATGACTGCCTTGTGATTCTGACAGCTCTCACACTTTCCTCATGTCCCCTCTCATCCTTGTTAGAGTTTCTCCGAAGCCTCACTGATCAGTCATTATTTTCATTGTCCCTCAGTGCTGGAATGCTGTTCCGGTTGTTGGTCTTATCTATCCCACATTGGAAGGGGGGTGACTGGCAATTTAGAATCAGTGTTGTAGCCTCCTTGTTGGTCATATTTGAGCAAGGAAAAGGTTAAGCCAGGTTCACCCACAGCCCATTTCTAGGTCTGATTTTATCTGTTCCATAGATGGCAGTCAATATCTCAAACCACTGGACCAGAGCTCTTTGTTGAGTTTTACTTTTGTATAATTACAACAGCTAAGGTTAACACAGTTAAAGTTTTAATAGGAAGATATACAATAACATCAATCAGATATAAAGTTTCAAGTCTTTTCATGAATCTGATTACAAATGTTTTAGAGAAGAAACATAACTGTGGATGACAAAAGAAATATAAATATATTTATATTTATAAAATAACCATGCTTAGACTTTGGATGAACTTAGTAACTGACAAGATAATTTTGTTGTTTGTTTTATATAACATTTAGGATAACATTCACGACTGACTTTAAGTAAGGACTGATAGGATTCCTTTTGTCTACAGATATATTAGTTAAGTAATTAATATCTCACCTTTTTTATTATGACTTATTGTCTTTAAAAATTTTAAATATGGCTAATATTACTGAAACAAAGCAAAGAATAGCCTTAGACTTTTTACACATTTAGCAAATCAGGCCAATGACCACAAACAGACATTGCTGAATGTGTAAGTGAAATAGACCAGGTTTTAGGTGGCAAGACTAAATGATAGACAGGTTTCCTTTTGTCAAAAGCCCTATAACTGCTTAGATTTTGTTGTTTTTGGTTTTTTTTTCTTTTTTGGGTACGAGGAATCAAACTCAAGACCTTGCACTTGCCAGACAGGTGTTGTGCCCCTGAGCTATATCCCCAGCCCAGGTGCTTGGATTTTAAAATGCCTCTAATGCAGTTGTTTTCTTTTGCCTCAAAGTTGACAGGTGTTTATATTTCACTTAGGACTGGGTGAATAATGTACTTCAATTAACCATGAATAGAAAATTATCTTAGTACCAGTAGAAAGTTAAAAAGAGCAAGTTAACCTTATAATTATAGCTTGAGATTTATCCAAGAGTTGTTTACAGATGTTTTAGGCCTGTCAGTTAAACAAAAATACGAACCTAAACCATGGAATTTAATGATAAATTTACAAACCAATCAAGATGTGCCCCAGTAGATTTCATTAACTCCTTATAATGTGCACGGAAGGCGCACATCCCCTCTCTTGGAAAACAAAGAGCAGAATTAACCCCAGCCTTGCAGTCCACTCGGACTTAATACAGACTGCGTGTAACCCAAAAGCCATGTTTTCCAGCCTATATCCAGCTTGCAGACTAATGTACTATCCATACCAGCTTGGGTTTAGGTTCCACGGTGAACTCAGACTTCTCCCCTCCATCTCCATTTTTTTCCTGATGGTGTTCACATATAGCACTGGGTGACCTTGACAGGTTTATCCCAGTTTTCTTTCTCTTGCACTTAAGTTGGCACAGGCTTGAGCTTGGAGCCGATCTGCTAACCACACACAAGCACCAGAGTGAGGAGGGGCCAAGAGACACAAGAAGGGATTGTCCTTGCACTGGTCACCAAAATACTATGTGAGGCAAGGCCTGTGAGAGGCTGGTTCCATGGGTGGTAAAGAATTTACCAATAGGCAAGGAATATAGAAAAGTGTTTATTGATACACTGCAGGAGAACAGCGAGAGGACTGTGCCTTCAGAGACAGAGTAGGGACCTTTCTATCTGATTGTACAGTAAGGAGGTATTGGAAATATGATCTCGGGAACACTATCATCAAATCAGAGTGGTTCTATTTTCCACCTATCTCACTTTTAAGGATAGTTAGGTGTTGTTTGAAACGGATGTGATATTTTTGTTTGACACTGTCCAGTGCCCTAAAAACATTCCTTCTGCATAATGTTGATTAACAAATATATAAAGATTAACTAAGGTTAATAGTCAAGGGGACCAGAAAAATACAAGATACATATGCTTGTACTGGAAAGGGACTTTTGATGTTATATTAGGGTGTGGAGAAATGCTATCCTCTAAGATATGTTGAGTGGTTTGGTCATCTAGCAGAGAGTAGTCTTTTTCATGATTCTGGCTGCAATGTATGTGTAGTTTTTGTGTACATTTTATAAGCTAGGAAGTTAATGCTCTGCTATGACGTACTACAGACTCAACATTCAGATGCAATGTGGCCTTTAAAGAAGCAGCGGCAAAATAATAATTACTTCCCACAAGAATCCGCCTTCACACCTTGCCCAAAGCCAAGCATTAGAAGTTTGCTGAAAGCCTTGGTGAATGATCTACTGAAGAAATAACATCCGACTAATTTTAAGATTGAGAGAAGAAACCAGAGATGGCACAGAACTTTACTCATTTTTGCTCCGTTCCAAGAGTCAAAATTACCTGTTCCAATCCCAACCCCGTACACAGTTCACTGGCTGCACTGCATGACTTCACTAGTGCAGTGTCTTTCTTAGCGTAACTTTCTTCGTTCCCAGAGACTCTTGTCCAGGCATATAACTTACTTGTTCATTCTACTAACTTCTAGAGACATAACAGCCACTGTTAACTCGAATTATTTTGTCTTGAAACCCTGTATCACTTTAAATGTTCTTGGTTTGGTTTGTTCATGTTTGTGATGCTGGTATGCCACTATTGTTCCTTTTTGTTTCTCTCTTTAAAATAAAATTGAACACAGAGAGTTAACTCACAATATTATTTTTAAATCTCTTGCCTTGGAAATCTTTATTTTCTCCTTTCTGCCAAATCTAGGCTATTATATCCTGATCCTGACCCAATCTGAACCAAGGTTCCTTCATTCGCCTTAAAAAAATTTCCTTAAAACAAAATTCCAACTCATAATAAGTCCAGATTTTGCCTTCCTCATTAAAGACAGGATTGGAGATTGGCAACCAGTCATGCTTCTTACCAAGAAACTTCATAAATTAAGTCTGGTCTTATCAACAGGTTAGGCTGGTGATACTTGAGGAGCTAACTCTTGGTGTCTAAAACAGCATCAAGCATTCGATAAAGTCCTGTTGAGTGAATGAGTGGATACAATGTCATCTTACATGAAAAGATTTTAAAAGCCCTATTAACTCCAAAACAAAAGGAAGTAGCCCATAGAAACCCCGCTCTGTGACTAAACTGAGAGTTTAGGCGAGTAACAGCCTGAGCACTGACATGTTACTGGTGACTCCTTAGCTAGTGTCAGCATTTTTACTGTCCCTTCTTGGCCTTAAATTGCCTGGTTAGAGTTTGAGCAAAGAGTACAAGTCAGTGGTTTGTGAGCCATCGGTGAGTGCTGACTGATGTCTTTAAAAATGGCTCAGATGACATGGGGGGATACTGCTTTACACATCAGTAGGAAATATCTGTTGACTTCACATTTTCACAGAGGCTCCTTTAACGGTTCTCTTCTAAGTGAAACTTTTCCCGGAGAATTTTCTAAGCTCAAAGAAGGCATTCCTTGTTTTATCTTTAAGTCACTCAGATGACAGGAAGAGGCCACCTTATCCGAGTTTATTGAGCAGTTGTTCTCAATGGTAATTCAACCCATAGGTGCATACAGCCAGCCAGTCAGACTGCCATCCAAATGCATTATTTTAAGAAGGAGAAGAAAGTAAGGCTAAAGCATTTCATAAGGAATTTAGATGTGGAAAGATTTCAGTGGAATGTCAATAAGCAGCAATATATAAGAATCATTTCAGAAAGGCCACATTTATGGGCTAATTTAGAATTGTAATATTAACCTCAGCATGTAAGAACAAGTCTTTCTACTTTTCTAATGCCCCGAGGTACGAAAGTCAGGCAGGTTTGGCTTTGTTTCTAGGTTTAGGGCTCTTTGGCTTGTTCAGTTTCGTTGCTTTTTGCATTTTACTTGCAGAGTGCGTAGAGCCCCAGGAGTTTAAACCAACACAGCATTCAAACTTCTGTGTTGAGTTCTTTCTCCCAAGCAGAACAAGACTAAAATGTAAAATAGGTGTGAACAGGTCTCTTCTTCTTTTCTTCTAAGAAATAAATATTCATTTATTAGGACTCTAAAAAGTAGTTTAAAGTTAGGGAGGTAGTGATGGAAGGAAGCTGACTTAAACTCAAGATTGTCTCCTGAAGCTCCCGGAGATTACAGTCTTACCTCCACAGAGCAGGGTGACTGACTGCTTGTCACTTCACCATACTGGGAAGAGAACTTTGGGCCCCTCAAAGAGGCTGCTCTGGGGACAGCTCCTCAAGGTTGGAGACAGTCCCAAAGGACCACATCATAAAGCAGCTCTGAGGAACTGTTCTTGCTTCTCAGCCTGCAGAGAATTCCAGATCTCCAGAAACAACTGACCCTTCTAGAAACAATATAAATTTTTTTATGTTTAAATCATTTTATCTAGAGTCAACCAAATAGTACAGTTTTGACAAGAAATCTGATTTGGTTTTTAAACCGAGTATACATTTTGGCAACTGATTTATTTATTCAGTAGGTTTTTTTAGTTGTCACAAACATCCTTTTTAGAAATTTCTTTGCTTAAAATCTTTTATCATTTTCTCTTGTTGTACTAAACTTTCTGCTTTTCTCTTTCTTCAGCCTTGGTCTATCCTCCATGCCCTTAGTCCCCATATCCTATGAAATGATAAAAATGGCTAAAATGTATGTACTTCTAACAAGGAATTGGAAACTACCCCATAGGAAAGATTCTACTCAAGTGCCAGCTGATAAATGATGTCAAGACTGGTTTTACAAATGCAATGCATATTGTTATCTCTGTAGAATAACTTGAGACACTTGGTCAAGAACAATGTGTTATGATCTAGTCCTCATAGATCATTTGAAAAATTTGTTAAAATAATTATGTATGGAGATCCGGGGAAGATGGCGACCGGGTGAGCAGCAAGGGAGCGAACCTCCTCAATAAACACCACCAGCTCGAGACAGACTTGGTGAGCGTGAATGCCGGAACCTCGGCTGGGAAGTTTAAACTGGGCGTATTTCTCTGAGATGCCGGGGGAGATGTGGTAGGGCGGACCAGGCTGCCGGGGCGAGACGTGGGAAAGTC
>PVLD010014247.1:0-53034 GCA_004027595.1 Dinomys branickii
GACTAAATTTGCATGTCTATATATGGGTCCATACATCTACAATTCGAAGATATCAATGGATAAAGCAACAACTACTGTTGAGACCATATCACCTTGTCTATAGATTAGTTGTGATTGTACTATTTTCTATGATAATGGGTGTCTGTTTGTCAATATGTTTTTGTACTTTTATGTTTCTAAAATAAAAAAAAAATAAAAATAAAAATTAAGTGGAAGGAGGTCATCACTGTCTGTGTCACCATACTTCAAACTGCGTTCACCAAACTCTGACCTGAGAATAAAAATTCACGTGCAAGCAATTTATTAAGGATCTTTTCCTTAAGAAAACTAGTAAAGTAGGATGAGAAACGGGACTGGGGAGAATCTAATGAAAATACGAATTCAGGAAAAATTCCAACTACAAATTAAGCTCATGGAAAAATGGAGAGGCAGCTACATAACTTGTTCCTCACAATGTAGCTTGACAAAGCACAGGTGAATTCTCGTAGCTCATCAAGCAGTAAGTGGGAGAAGATATATATTGAAATAAACTTCCTGGAAGTTTCATCTGTCCGTGTATACCAGGAAGCAGTTCCAGTCTCCTGAAATCAGTTCTTTGAAAGCGGACCACGTCTACGTGAGACGTAGCACAGCGAATGTGGAGGTGGGTGCACAAAGCTTAGAGGAGCTGTGGGGACCCTGCTCGGACTTTACTATTTACCACAGCCATCACTCAAACGCAAGAACAACGCATATGTTTTGCTGTATGTCCTAATATTTAAAATCCTCTATCAATAAAAATGAAAATATGGCTAGCTTTTTGTACGCGAGTCTCTGATGCTATGTATTAGGTGGTATAAGATAAATCTTCAGCACTTTTACTTTTTACATTAGGCCTTCTTCACAATTTCAGATCCATTAGGAGATGCTAAGAAATGGAACTAGGCAATGATAGATAGACCTTTATGCGAAGGCAAACGGAAAGACGTGGATTTTGTGCAATTATGAGATTTAGTGGAATAGTCACTGTTACTTTTTGTATTTGGTGCTGTGCCTGAGTCTGCAGGACAAACTATGGGGAAAGAAAGATTGGGTGTTGGGGTCAAAAAAAACAATGTTGAAACTAAAAAGAATGAGCACTTACTAATTTTGCTCACTCACAATCTTCCAAATACCAACTCCAGTGATGTAGCTTATTTCCAGGGGAACCTGGAAGCATTTCTCACAAAACCAAGCATTTATCTTTCTCATGAGTGGAAAAGGACCATGGAAAACTTTCTGGCGGATCTGGAGCAGCTCCATGCCAGCAGATAAGTCAGAAACTCATGAAGAACACCTACAAACAGCACCGAACTTCTTGGTGTAAAATGAGTGATATACATGCTCATTGTCACATTTTAAATATTATATAAATCATCTCTCTTGCCACTGTTAAGGCTGGGATTGCATTCCAGGAAATGAAGTTTCATCACAGGTAACCTACTGCAGCTCAAACATACAACTACTGTTCCAAAGTAGTTGCCAGCTTGACCATTAAGGAAAAAAAAAAGAATTTGCTAGATAACCTCTTCTATTGTAAACATTATTGCTCAGTATCAACCATTAATGAGAAAGATCTCATGCAACTTAATATTGAAATTATTTAGTAAAGAATGAATGCACATTGACTGGCACGGCAATAGAAAGATAAATAGCTGGAAGATGTCAGTGTACTCTGGTGGTATGATATTTAATGAAATTCTCTGGAAGTCATATTTTTGAAACTCTTATTTTCCTCTGTTCTTGAGCAATTAATTTACATACCATTGTTCTTTTGCTATCATTTTTTAATGTATTAGAGTGTAACTTTTCAACACATCTTGGAGATTACACGCATAAACCTCATGTCCTGTGAGAAAACTAGGGAGAAATAGCTCTCAAAATGTGATTTGTAGAATTAATGAGAAAAATGGGCTTGCACAGTAAGAAGACGAGTGCTGTGGAAATCAGAAATATTTTAGCTAATATTCACAGCATAGATAAATGAGTTCTCCTTAAAATGTACATTGTTGACATATGATAGTCTTTTACATTGACTGTAAAATATTTACAGTACTTTATAGAGAAGAAAACAATTGAAAATGCAAAGCTCCACATAATTTGCTATTATTTTTTATTAGGTAATTTAGTAATGCTTCCATGATACAAGATTATGTGCCTTCATGTGGATCACTTTGGTGTCACGGTCATGTTTCTTGAGCACCAAATGCTTTTCAGATATAAAATGGCAAGGTGAAGAACCTATGAGATTTATTTTAACATGTACAAATAAGTTTAAGAAGACATTTGTATGATGTAATGTTAAAACAAAGACATTATTCAACTACACAACGTATATGTAAGAGTTCAAATAATAAACTGGATGAAAATACATTTAGATTTCTGTAGTATTTACATTAGAAAAAGGAAAACACTGAAGTACTGCATTTTTTAATAAAATAAAGTTTTAAAGAACAATTTCTAGTTCATATGTCTATTTCCTTACTTATTTTTCATGGATTATAGCAAAACCATTGTGGGGACTTTTGCTCTATTTTATGAATTATTATACCCTGAATGCCTCAGTATTTCTTTGTAATTAATTCCTTAGTTCCATAAGAAGGTTTCCTTTATTTGACACTATTTAAACAGCCATAAATTTCAAGATATACTGAAAGAAGCACCTGGTGGATCATTAAATTATTCTTCAGAATTCTATAAATACACAGAACAAATGATGTATATGTCCACATAATTGAAGCATTAATAATTTAAAATTCTGATGTAATATAGGAAATGCTACTGAATTATATATTAGAGCTTGTGATTTCCCTTCTAAATCTATTTTTGATCATATGGAAATTATATTTATTATCATCATAGAGTATTGAGTTTATTGGTACCATTTAGATATACATAATGAGCGCACTCATCTTAGGGAACTTGTACCTCTACATGTGATATATCTTGACTACTCTTTCTCCCATTCCCCTCCCCTCCCATCAATGAAGCTATTCTATAGAAAATAATATCTATGTTATTCAGACATACTGGCTAAATTAGTTTTACCTCAAATTGGTGGCAAATGTTTCAAAAGATCTGTTTGTTTGTTTCTGTGTCTCTCTTTCTCTGTCTCTCTGACTCTCTGTCTCTCTTTCTCTGATGCTACATATGTTTTCCAAAATACATACAAATTCATAAGTTGACAATATTTCCTATACAACTGGTTCAGAGAAACTTCCTAAAATGTATGACATGATATTCCATAGCCACTTTTTTTTTTTTCCTGACAATTTAAAGATTCAGAAAGGTGTTAAGTGCTCCTTGTAAGTAAATGAAAAAGATTAAATGAATGCAATTAATAGACATTTTAAGTAGGGAAAATATGTTACAGTGTATTAGCAAATTAAAACAAGCGAATAATAAAGTTTATTACAAAATTTAACATATTTTACTAGAGTGCTGAATCAGATGTTCTAAAAATTCCTTCCTATAATTGCAATGTTGATACATCTGAAAATAAAAATCAACCATTATTGTGTTTTTTTATCTTCTCAAAACCCAAAGCATACAGTCACTTAGGTTCTCTAATATAAAGAAAGCATATTGGATTGATGGTACCTATTCCCTATAGTCCTTGCTGCATTGCATAGAACAGTTTTTAGAAGAGGGAGCATGAGCTCTTGATAAGTGTGAAAAAAGTTAAATTGGAGAAGTAATTTAAACCTCTATGAGACTTGACTTATAAAACCTAAAATTAGAATAACATGAGGTACTTAAATGTACACATCTGAATTTTTTAGTGAATTGTCCCATTTAGTCTTCACAGAAACCTTGAAATTGTCACATTGTTAGTACAAACTGAGATTTGAAACTAGTATTTAAATTGATGGTTTATTATGTCTGAATAGTAAATTAACCTTCTCTCTTGCTCCAAAGTAATTCTTACACTAACACAAAAAAATCCCTTACTAACCTAATAGGATCAAATGATGTGAAAGTACTTTAACACTATATTCTACTATTCAAATATTAAAAAGAAGATTTATGGTTATAAAATTCAATTCGTCTTACTAAGGATATGTGTAATTGTGTGGCACTTTCAACTTACAGTTGTCTGACAAAATTGAATTTCCTCAATAATTAAGATACAACACTATTTAACAAAGTTAATTATTTTATCAATACATTCTGGACACTAAAGTAGTACAAAAAATAGACAAAATACTTTATGAATATCATTCTACTTATAAAGTTTGCCAAGATTATAACTCATCAAATAAGGTAGGACCATCTAAAAATCATAGCATTGATCATATAAGGGCTTGTATAAGACAGCCAAATGTTTTAATAAAAAGTTCACCCTGGAAATTTAGAACTGTGTTCACATGACATGCTTTGTAAATGTCACATACTGTTCGAGATGTGACAGTGAATAAAATGATCAAGTAATATAAATGAAAAATATCAGTCTCAAATCAGCAGTCATAAGTAACCAATCTGGAACACCAGATGGAGAATTAACTGCAGTTCAATTATCTATATTAAAATGACTCCTAGGTGCAACTGAAAAAGATACAACATTAAAAAAAGAGAAAGTGACCATATGTAGCAGTTAAAAAAAGATTTGTCCATGCAAAATGAATGATTGTAGTACATAAGGCTTTTGTTTTGTCATGGGAGATACTTATGGGTGTGATTCCAGTCACATCACACCGCATTGTGGAAAAGGCAGGAGGTTTTTGTGAATTTGCCATTTGCTCCTGCCTAATTCAAGCAGATTTTGGATCAGGAAAGGATAGTGTGGTACAAAGCCAATTTTGCTCTAATATACATTCCATCTCAATTTTGCAGATTGTTAATAGAACAAAGGTAAACTCTGTAAATATGACCAGAAGCATCGAGAACTGTAGTAATAAAAAATTCAGTCTGAAGCAGAAAGTGATGCTTTTATGCATGTAAGACAGACAAGAATTAATTGAATTGATTTTGCCTATCTGTGTGCGTTTTGTGGGAAACCTGATAAAAGTACTATTATGTAAAATTAATGGAACCATGATTTCAGCAACATAATTGAGAACAGTTTGGGTGCAATGATCATATATTACCATATACATTTGCTCTGAATCAGCAGTTTCAATTCTGGGAAGTCATCTGTCAGAAGAAAACTTAATTGCCCACTGTGATATATGTTCAGAGGTGTTATTGCAACATTACTTATAGGGGATAAAGATTAGAAAAATCTGTGAAAAGACCTGGTAAGTGTAAATTTTTAAAAGTAATATCTAGCAGAAAATAACACTTCCCAAAGAAAAGTATTTTATAATTATACACATTTATATGTATGGCATTTTTACAGCTTCCATAACCAAAAATGTAACTTCTTCATTTCCAATACTTTGAGGATCCTTAACATAGTAGCATAGTGAATCCATTAAGATTCAATAAAATTATAAAGTCAAAGCACACATAGAAATAAAAGAACATCTAAAATGAAAATGTAACTGATATATAATTCACTGCTTTGATTATCACTAACGTGCACCATTATGCATCTATTTTTCATTTAATTCCAAATTTTCATCTTTGTATTTTTGAACTCTTATTGGTATATATTTGCAGTACCTAGTAATTACATTCACTGTAGGGGATTGGTACATTTATATAATACGTTTTCATTTCTTCCTCCCCACCAGATTCATTTATTTATTAGACTTTAAAAGAAAGGCCAAAGAACACATAAAAATGAGGATAATTATACTATGTCAAGATATACTTTCGGATATATTGTTTGCCCCAGATTACAGTGTGGTTTTTTTGTATTTTTTTCCTATCATCTCACTTTTGTTTTGTACTTTGCAAGTATATTGAATTCTTCACATAAGGAAAATCATGCCATATTTTAGCTTGTGTGTCTGAGCTGCTTTACTTAACATTATGGTCTCAAAGTGCTTCCATTTTTCTTCAGATGACACAAATGTGTCCTTTTTTATGGAAAAGTAGTAGTCTATTGGGTAAAAATACCACACATTTAATTTATTCTTTGTTTGAGTATATTGGCTGTTTATCATTTATGTATTATGTCCAGGCATGATGATGCATGCCTGTTTTCCCAGCACTTGGGAGGCTGAGGCAGGAGGATCTCTGCAAGTTTGAGGCCAACCTGGGCTACAGAGTGAGCTTGAGGCCAGCCTGAACTGCATAGCAAGACCTTGTCCCAGAAAGATTAAAAAAAAAAAAGATTAGCTATTATGAATTGCACTGCTGTAAACATGGGTATGAATAGGTCACTGTGATATGATGTCTTTAACTATTTTGAGAAGATACTAGAAGGCGAATAGCTGGGTCAAATGGAATTTCTACTTTTAGTTCTCTGAGGAATCTCCATACTGATTTCTATAGTGACTGTATTAATCTGTAGTGCTGCCAAGAATGGAGAAGGCTGTTTTTCTCTCCGCAGCCTGGCTAGCATGTGTTATTGCTGGATTTCTTGGTAATAAACCTTCTTTCTGGAGTGAGATGAAGTCTCCATGTTTTATTAATTTGCATTTCTTAAATCACCAGCGATGTTCAACATTGTTTCATTTATTTCTTTGCTCTTTGTATTTCTTCATCTGAGATGTACCTATTCATTTCAGATGCTTTTTTCATTGTGCAGGTCTAAATAAAATTAAATTTTGCAAGTCTAAGTTTTTGAGATTGAGTTCTTTATATATTCTAGATATTAGTCCTTTGTCTGAAGATTAGCTGGCAAAATTTTTTTCCCATTCTATAGGTTTTCTCTTTACTCTGTTAGTGGTTACCTTTGCTGTGCAGAAGCTTTTTAATTTTCTTGGTATTATTTCTTGTACAACCATTGTTTTGTTTAGAAAGTCTTTGCCTGCATCTGTGTCTTTAAGAGTTTTACATATTTTGCCTTATATCAGATTGTTTTTGTTCTAATGTTTAGTCTTTGATCCATTTTGATTTTAGTTTAGTGCATGGTGAGAAATATGGGTCTATGTTTAACCTTCGGTATGTGGAAGCCAGTTTTCTTTTCTTTTTTTTTTTTTTTTTTTTGCGGTACTGGGGATAAAACTCAGGACCCTGTGCTTGCTAGGCAAGCGCTTATTCCACTGAGCTATATCCCAGCCCTGAAGCCAGTTTTCTTAACATCATTTTGTAAAATAGTCTTTCATTCTTCAAATGAAGGGGATTTATCCCTTTTGTCAAAAATAACAAAGCTGAGTGTGCCTAGACTTGTTTCTGTATCTCCTATTCAGTTCCACTGATCCACAAGTCTGTTTCTTTCCTGTACCATACTGGTTTTATCACTGTGGCTTTGTAGTATAATTTGAAGTCCAGTATTGTGATGCTCTCTCCCTTGCCCTTGTTGTCCAGAAATTCTTTTGCTAACCTAGGTCTCTTACGGTTTCATATGAATTTTATAATTACTTTCCCCAGAACTGTAAAAAATGTTAATGGTATAGTACTTTGATTGGGCTTACATTAAATCTATGCAACAGTTTGGGAAATATGGGGATTTTGAGTATATTGTTTCTGCCTACTCAGAAACAGGGTATGTCTTTCCATTTTCTGATATCCTCTTCAGTCTCTTTACTTCAGAGTACTATTATTCTCATTGTAGAAGTCTTCCATTAACTTGGTTAGGTTAATTACTAAATATTTTATTTTTGTTGATGACATTTTGGTGGGTATTTTTTCCCTAATTCTCCCTCAGTGAATTTGCTGTTGATGTACAAGAATAATATTGGTGTTTGACTGTTAACTTACATCTTGCTACACTGTGCACGTTATGATCTAGATTTTTATCTCTAACCATCCATATCTGTATATATTTCTATCATTACTACATTAAAGCTAATTCACATGTCCATCTCCTGACATAGTGCAGGAACTGGGCAAACTACTCATAACAAATTTCCAGGATAAAATACGATGTAATTATAGTTCAGTACAATAAAATTAATTATATAGTCTATGCTATACTTCATTTTTTAATATGACATTATAAATTTTCATCAATAGATTCTTGTTTCTCTCACCTATATTTACACATTAATTTATGTATTACTAACTTATTCATTAACGTGTATTAATGAACCTTTATCTTTTTGCACATTTTTAAAAATTGGCATTTTTAAGCAATTTAATATTTTATCATAAAATGTTAAAGGAAAACTCTGATTAAAATCTTAGATTATTTAAAACAATTAAGATCTTTATTAACTTACTACTGTAATTGGGATTTTGTTTATTTTAGCTAAGTGAGCATAATTACACATATTTTGAGTATGCATTCATTTAATTTGTAAATTTAAATAATTATTTATTAACCAAACATTGTGCATGATTGTGGAAAATACAATACTGAACCACAAACACAAATTTTCTTAATCTCAGGGAACTTACATTGTAGTGGGGAGGCACCTAAAGTAAGTGAAACCATTAAAATATATAAACTATAAATGACAAATCGGCTAAGGATGGAAGTAATACAAAGCAAAGGGAATTCTGTATAGGCAGAAGTGATATCACTAAGACTTTGAAAGAAAACTGAAGTAGATGAAGGAATGATTTATACAAATATCTATATGAAGGCCATTGTGGAACAAGAAATTCTGAGGACAAAGCTGTGCTGAAGCATGTCTGGCATCCCCCAGGATCAACAGTGTGTGAGAGAGAAGATGAACTGAATAAAAGTCTGGCCATGTATGCTCCCAGGATCCAGAAGAATTTTCATTTAAATTATGGATGTACTAAGAAGTCACTGGAGAGTTTCCAATAAATAAATGTCATAATCTACCTGATAAATGATTAACAGGTTGCTGTGTTATGGAGAAAATTGGTAGCAGCTCCAGGTAAGAATGAATGGAATAGGATTTTATTTATGGATACCGTGAGAATTTTTTGAAAATATATTCTGAAAGTTCCATGAAGATATTTTCTGAACTATTAATGAGATAGTTAAAAATTAGAATGTAGAATTGTTTTTAACAATCATGCCCTAAACAGATAATTGTATGTTAACTGTTTAATAAGAGAACGTCTGTAGAACTAAATTTTATATAAAAATACTTGAAGTTTATTTTTAAAGACTAATTATCATGTTATTAGCAGATATCTACTTGAAGATTCTAGTTAAAAGTTGTACATATCATTTTCAAGTTCAAAGTAGAGATGTTCAAGATTTAAATTTTGCCATCATTAGTAAAAAGCCACACTTAAAAATCTTAATACTGAATGAAATTGCCAAATGTGCAAGTAGGCATGTGTATGAATTAACTCATTTGTTCAATTGTTTATATGTCAGGGAAACAATTATGAACTGGCACCAAACATGAGAGGCTGACAATGAGGAGAAATACAGGACTGTAAATTGAGCACCCTACTCCATTGCGGAGTATTGGTGTCTTCACAAGTTACCCATTTATTGCTTGTAGCTCCAAGTTCATCCTTTTAAAATCCTCTGTGAAAATAGGTCTAGGATTTTACAATATTTTCTCCTTTGTCGTTTTACTATAAAAGTGTGGCCGCTGTAAACCTTTATAAGATTTACAGCAGGAAAAGATTTTGCTTCTTGCTTTTTGTTCTTCCACACGCATGCTTTTCTCCAGCACCAAGATTCTGTTTCCCTAGCTTCTCCAGGAGAGTGCATGGCAGCCAGCAGGAGCAAGCGACTAGCAAGTTCCTCCAGGCCCTGCTTGTGCTCCATGGCTATTATCAATATGATGTTTCACAGTAGTGAGACCTTCCCACTTATGACTTTCACAAGAGTCTCAGAAAATTCCCGAAGGCAGAATCCCAGCTAGTTCTACTAGTATAGCAACATAGCAATGTGTCTGTCATCTACTGAGCTAAGATTATACCTTCTGCACCAAGATAAAGATGTCCCTTTTTGTTATGACAGGAAGAAATTTTTCAAGAAAATATTTTTAGGGCTATTATACTAAACTTAGAGGCATTGACTGTTATGTAATACATATATATATGAAGCATTATATAATATATACAATTATATTCTGTTCTATGTTATATTCTGTTCTGTTTTATATAATATATACAATATATGTAATATATTGTAATATAATGTATAATATACAGTATAATCAAATAGAGTGCTCAATTTACATATTATATAATATGTTATATATAATATGTTGTGTATATATTTGTATATAATATATTGCATAATATAATATGTAATATAATATGTAATACATATATTCATTCTTGAGTGGTCTATATATATATATATATATTTCACTCCTACTCCAATACCTTGAAACGGTTAATACGTTTTTCCAATGTATTTTTCTTTGTTTCTTGGAGGCAGATGGGTAAGTTTTGCTTAAATATGGAGAATGAAAGCTTAAATGAAATGGGTTGAAGAAATATGGAGTGAGCAGGAGTTGGAGAACTGAGTAAGTGATCCTCCAAAAGAAAAGTACCTTGTTATTCTGGGAAAAGGGGACATAGAACAGGAGAAACAAGGAACTGGATAGTTTGAGTAACAGAATATTAGCATGAGAAAAATGACAGCATTTTACCATGGTAACTAGTAGCATCTCATCAGTTCATAAATATTTACTTTGGTCAAACAATTTTGACAAAAAATTTGTGTTGGAGTTGAATACATATTTTCTACAAAAATGTAACTAGAATGTGCATCATTATATTTAAATATAACCAAATTTTTCAGGTTACCCCAGATAATTGAAGTAAAAATATAAAAATATAAATATTCTGGATTAATGTAAAACACAACCTAAATTACATGACTGGGAACAGTCTCCTTTGGTAGCTACTGGAACCTATACTCTAAGTGACGGGTCCCTCGGTAAATACTTGATGGATCAGTGAAAAAGTCATTCTGATCCACATATATTTATGCTTTTGATGAAATAAATATTCAAATTGCTTTAAACTTTAAACATTACTGAAAAATAAATTGCAATATGTCTTACTGTCCAGCTTTTGAGCATATTTAAAATTGAAATTAAGTATACAAATAATTAAATATATATATATATGTATATATATACACACTCTTTGCTAATACAACTCATTAATACAATGGAAACAGAAATAGAAAGGATATCTTAATTGTATTTAAAGTATATATTTGTACATGCTCATATATAAGTTTGGTGGGACATTTACATTTAAACAGAGAAGATTTTTGTCTTAATATACTTAGAACTATTCCACTTTACAGATGTATAAGAAAAATTTACCTGGTCATATTTAGTTTAACAAACAAAACTGAATTTTAATCAGAACAACCTTGTCAGTAAAAGAGTGAAACATAACTAAATGTTCTCTATGATACATAAATGGCATTTGCTGAGACGGGTGCCTGCCAATAAGAGCAGGAGATAAGCAAGCCTTTCCTTAGACATGGGAAACACTCCCCAAAAGCCTTGGACAAATTTGAAGCTAATGTTAGAAAGTAGTTTTTCTTTTTTTTAATCTATATGTTAATGACTCAATTTTAGAAAAGAGTTATGAAAAATTACATTACTTAAATTATAATTTTGACTAAACAGAAAGGAAACAATTGCACATTCACTTTAGACATGACATCAGAAGAATCAGTAGTTTTGAAAGCCTACTTACTGGAGCACCGTAATTTATTAAACAACAAATATAGGAGTTTGTGGAAGAGGAATACTGTTGGGCCCTTTTCTCACTATTTTGAGACTGAAAGGTGGCTTTGTGATAGCAGCAAAATGAATGCCACGGTCAGAATTTAGTGAAGTTAATAACCATATATGGAAACTAAAAAACTGACCAAAATAGAAATGTTGTTAAAAATGAACCTACTATTTTAGAAATGTAATATTTGGTTAATATAGTTGCTTTATTCTTGAAAATGTTACAGTTCAATAACAAAAAAAATCCATTTCAGGTTGCATTAATATATAGATTCTTAATGTTTACTTAAAATTGGATGGGTTTGACAACCTTATAGTATAGGGTGATAAATATTTCTATAGAAAACTTGAAAGTCTTCAAGTGTGATAGTTATGTAATTCAATTACACTATTAATGGTGAAGCAAAATGATAAACCCTACTATGAAATAAATATGTATATTTATACTTGAATGCACGTATAAAAGAACATGTAGAAATTATGAGAAAATATGTATTTATATTTTTAAAGATTTTCATCAAGAATTTTTATATTAATGTTGATATTTCAAAGAAATTTTATAACCACAAATGTATCTTTCATATGTTCTCTGTATTGTATTTTTTCTCCACCATCTTTTATTTTCTGAAAGAATTTTACAAGTGTGATGCAGAGAGAAACTTTGACGCTGTTGACTTTCACACTATAATATTGATATCATATATTCTTTTTAACTCTAAGAATTTTGGACAAAAATTAACACACAAAAATTATTTTCTGCAATAGTTGTGAGTACCACAATGCATGAGATTGTATAGTTAGTGAAGATCGTACCAAGGATCCAGTACTGACTTTGGAGTGGTCCAAGCATAAAATGACTGAAGACAAAACTCTGGAAGCCTCACATACATTGGGAATGATAACATCTGGCTGTGGCCACGAGAATAAAGGCCTCATCTAGGATAGAGGACTAGAGATTGGCTATGGGAGGCAGAACGACACAAAGAAAATAAAGACACAAAGAAAGAGGCAGCACTGTGGCGGAAGAAAAGCCAAGAAAATGTGTATGCTGGAAGCCCCCCAAAAATGAAATATGAAATAGAAAGGTGTACTACATCACATTGTTGTTTAGTGGACATGTGAGAGGTAATGCAATGATTGTAGGAAAATGAAAAAGAACAGAGAACTGTATCAATCTCTCGAGAAGAAAAAAGATTTGGAATCCAGTGTACACATAATAACATTAGATTAAAAAGGTCTCTGCTAGCTCATCAAAAGTAACTGAGTAAGGACTGCAAGGTAAGTTGTACATTTGAGAAAGATTAGATTTAAAATTGTCAAAATGAGGGATCGTGTTGACATGGAGCATTTAATATGATTGTATACTAAGACATGTCAGAGCTGAGCGTATGCAATCTGTTGTAATTTTTTCCTAGGAGTTTTATTTGATTAGAAAAGAGCATGATTTAAGCAGGCTAGCTATTTACAGAAAATAACAATGTGGAAGAAAATGTGGAGAATTCAGAGTGTGTTGAAACAAAGGTTCTTCATAATTGTTAACCAAGATACTTAAGTGGGTTATGTAAGAAGAATGGCCTCCAAGAGATGAAATATAGGACAAAAAGATATAAACTCAGTAACCCTGACACGGCAAACCAGGAATGAGTTGAAAACCAAAGAGTTTTGGTTGGAGAGTAGAATGTCTGAAGGTGAAACCATGGATTTATAGTGATTGCCAATAACAACATTTAGGATGAGGCCATCAAATACGAGGGTAAAATAAGTAATTAGACAATTGTAAGGAAGAAAATAATGGAAATGAAAAACAGAAGGAAAATCATATTTGAGGAATTGCAAATAAAGGATTAAGATATAACTATGGCTGGAGGAAATGAGACAGCCAAGAATGAGGTCTGTAAAAAATGATACTGCTTTAGTGCATGAAAACAATGAGAAGTTGATAATCAGATGGGCAATTCAGAGATGGTCCAGCATTGAGGTTTAGATAAAATGATGTCCGTAAGTTTCATTTATTCAGAGGTGAGGCTTTTACCATAGGATTGGGCCATGGAGGTACTATACTCATAATTGGATGAACCTATTGAGTTCATAGCTGAATGAGCTGTTCGAAGCATTGTAAAAAGGGAAGGTCACTGAGGAGATAACTTGAAGGATGTATTTTCATCTCAGCCTCCTTTCTCTCTCTCTCTCTCTCTCTGTCTATTTCTGCTTCCGGCCACCAGGTGGAAACAGTTTTGCTCTGTCATGTTCTGTGTTGGAGTCAGCCTACCATGGACTGAACCTATTAAAACCATGACCCAAATTTGGACCTTTCTCCTTTGAGCTGTGGGGAGTATTCTGTCCTGAAGTGGAAAAAGTGACTAATTCATTTGGAAAGGATAAAGAGGAACAAAGTCAACAGGCATACCTCAGAACCTGTGACATGAAGGCTGTGCGAAAAGATGGCTAAACCAAAACATTTAGTGTCATTTGGATTTCTCTCTGTGTCTTCAAAAGGCTGTAGAAGCACCAACCAATGTCTTTAGGAATGCGATAAAGTTTAATTCAGTGTTTTGAATATTTAGGAAAGAAGTTGAATTAATAACACTCAATGAATAATTTGGATATTTCTGATGTTACATTTGAAAGTTGTAGCTGTGAAGGACTCTAGAAAAGATCAGAGTCTTTACAGGAAGTTTAAACTAATTTGTTAATTTTGGGACATACTATACTAAATAATCAAAATAAGAGAAAGTGGGCATTTTGAAATAATCATATGAGACCTCAGAAATATAGTGAATTGAGTAGCTCTGGGGAATGGTTACTGGATGATTTCTTTTTTTCTTTGATGGTAACCTGTTAGTACATGTGGGTGGTACAAAATGTTGACAGTCATTGTGGGAAGTTGGTACATGTACATAACACGTCTTCCTTCCCTCCTTTATCCCCCCCCCCATCTCTTGATCCACTTCCTTTTGCATCAGGGTAAGAGCAAAGAGAATTGCATGTGCATGGAACTTCTTAAATCCGTAGTTTGGCACAAGGATTGTCCTTCAAATTCTGTCTTGATACCTTTTCCCGTTCTAATGATTCTAATTTAAATTTCTTTCTGTATTCATTAAAGTTCAGATCTTAGGGCTTTTATTATTTCCTTGCTGGCTTTTCCTTTGAAAATTTTTGCTATGATCTCTGAATTTTATTAGCTGTTATTGCATGGAACAAATAATTAGGCAAAGGTAAAAATTACAATGTTTACTGTCAAGGACATTATTCTCTGTAGATGTTCACTTCTATTCTTTACTGAGAGCTTTTAAATTACAAAAACAGGTTTAATTTTTTCATATGACTTTAATGCTTCCATTTAAGTGTATTATTTTCAATTAGTTATTTATTTTCTCAGTTGTTGAGACAAAACTTTCAGTCCTGGAATGAACCTATGTGATGAATTTGGTGGAAAAATATTTTATTTAGAATTTTTCTTCTAAATACAGAGATTGCTTTGTAACTTTATTGATTTGCAATATCTCTGTCATACATACATTTCTTTTTTCTTTTTTTCTCTCTTTGAGACAAGGTATTGCTAAGTATTTCAGACTTGCCATGCACTCACTATGTAGCTCAGACTTATCTCGAACTCACAAAAGCCATCTTGCCTCAGCCTCCCAAGCCCTGGAATTATGGTGATGTGCCTCCATGCCAGGCTTCCTTCTCATATTTTATAACTTTGTGGTGATTTGTTAAATGTTTTGAGACATTTTCTTTCTTAAATCTTTTTTTGTATATCCCAGGAAAATATGTTGTGCTTGTATTGCATAATTTAAATATTTGAACAGTCCAGTTTTGTTCTATATATTTAATCTTACACATTTTTGATTAGTAATTTCTCAGCTGTGCTTTCTATCACGTTTTTATGTTTAATTTCTACATTATTTACACTACTTTCAGACAATCTGTACAACACAGTTTCAATTTTTGAACTGTATTTTTATTTCTTTATGAAACAACATAATCATTTATTGGTTAATAATCTCTGTATGGGCTGGAGAGACAGCTCGGGGTAGAGGGCTTGCCTGGCATACCTGATGCCGAGGTTCAAATTGCACCACTACAGATAAAAGCCCTTGTATGTATACTTGAGAAAAGCATTCTGATTTTGTTTGGCACAGACAGATAAGGAGATACAGAGATAGAAAAACAGAAAGATGGATATAGAGATACACAGAACATATATACAATACACATCTATCCATCTGTCATCTAACATCTAATCTATCTCTATTGTATGTCATAGTTTTTCACAGATACAAATCCGATAGGACATGGATGCATGAATGATATTTAGTTAAATAGAAATAAAAGAAGACAGCTATTATGAAAATTAGCTGTGGTTATTGAGGCCAAGAATTTCCAGAATATTCTGTATGCAGACTGGAAGACACAAGAAAAGTATGCAGTGTAATTCATCCAAGTCAGAGAGCCAGATGTTCCAGTGTGCAAGAGCCAGAGAACATAGCTTTAGGGGAGACAGAGAGAAAGAGAGAGTTTAAAGGGGCTCCATAATGCCTGTTCACATTGGTGAGACTAGATCTTCACTCAGTCTATTGATTCAAATGTTCATTTCTTCTGAAAATACTGTATCAGATACACCCAGAAATAGTGTTTTACAAGCTATCTATCTTTTAAACTAGTCAAATTAACACATAATTTTAACAATCACAATATAGTATATTCATATGTAAAACTGATCAGGATAAGTTATTGTAATCTTTTATACCTTACAAATCTTTTCTTTTTTGATCAGGTTTTAAAGAGGATATATTTAAATTTTTCAGTGCATTTATAAATATGTATAGATTTTGAGTTTGTTTAACTTATGTTTTTAGTATCTTTAATTTTATAAATATGAATAAAAAGACAAAATATCGGGGAAGCGGAGAAGGAGTAGGAGGAGAAGGAGAAGAAGGGAAAAGAAAAGAAAGGAGGAAGGGAAAAAAGAAACCATGGATTTCTCTCTTGGCCTACAGCGGCCCTTAAAGTTCAGGGAAGAGGAGGGCGGGAGGGAACCACCCCGGAACTAGCCGCCGGGGGTATCAGGGCGTCCAGGAAACCATCTCGTCAAGAAAATGAAAGTGATGACGACCTTACGAAATGTTGGATATAACACAGTACGCAAGAAGGCACCACTGGTGGAGTCGGGTGTTTGGCCACCAATCAGTACCTATGGTAGAAAAATACTCAGTAGCTACCCAGATTGTAATGCGTGGAGTGGAGTGACTGGCTGGTGTGCAGGATGTTTATTCCAGAAAATTGGGAAACTTGCAGCAACGGCAGTAGGTGGTGGCTTTCTTCTCCTACAGATTGCTAGTCACAGTGGCTATGTTCAGGTCGACTGGAAGAGAGTTGAAAAAATGTAAACAAAGCAAAAAGACAAATTAAGAAACGAGCAAATAAAGCAGCGTCTGAAATCAACAACGTAATTGAAGCAGCAACCGAATTTATCAAACAGAACATTGTGACATCCAGTGGATTTGTGGGAGGGCTTTTGCTCAGCCTTGCATCCTAAGGACATGAACGATCCTTCCTAGTGGATCCAACTCTGAGAAGAGAGTGGCAGCAGGGTGACCTCTCAGCAGCACAAGCCGCCTGAGTCTCCCGAGGAAGGAGAAACAACTTGCTGGACAGTTCCCAGTTCACAACTTTGCATTTTGCCATCTGAAGCTTGGCAAACAAGTATCTGCTGTCAAACAACCTGTGTTGTATTTGAATAATAGTGTTCTTGAGCAAACATGGCTTTTGGCATTTTTTAAAGAATTGCATCTGTTTAGAAACTAGCCAGTAAGATACTACTATTAGATATGGGTATGGGAAAGAAATCTGTTGGCTCTATCTCCCAGTGAAATATTATCCTTTTTTTTATGTAATTGAGATGTTCATTGTGTTTTAGAGTATAGTGCCTACAGTTAAAAATTTTCATCATAGCTTCAGTAGTAGGACTGACTACTCTTTAAGATATGTTTGGAATAAATTCGAAGACTTGTAATGCCCTTTTGTGGAAGGCATTAGAAATAATACAATTATTAAACATACCAAATAGATAATGCTGACATAGTATCAGTCCTTAGGTTATTTTCTTTTTGCATTTCTTCCCTGCACTACTTTTCAAAAAAGGGTCTTCTAAGGAAATACTACAACATGTCTAAAGCTCTTTTTCCTTTTTTGACATCTGTAGTTTTAAAAATATCTTCTTGTATGTTACCTTCTAATTTTTGTATTTTTTTATCCTGGCAGCCTGGGCAGAACTAATTTTGGGCATACGTATAGTTGGGTCATTGATTCATTTTATTAACTCTGAAAGTATATCTTTCTAAAAAATTTTAATTATTATTTTGGCCTCTTATTGTCAGAAGAATTGACTTTCTATGTAATCATGAAATTGTACCTAAAAGAGATTGCCCCCTTGACTGAATCTAGGATTAAGTACTGTGGCTCCCATGTTTTTGGCAGGGTAGTGTTTCTGAACACTAGGCCAATTTACCTGTTTTGTGGGGCCAACATCATACCCTGTCAGCCTCTTTTCCCCAAAAACCTTTCTGGATTGTTAATTTCATCCATAGAATTCTAGGTTGAAATTGAGAAATAAACGCCCCTACTGTTGAAGTCAGCCCTCTTACCATCAGGTGAGAGGTGACTCCACCTGACCTCAGCTCTCGTCTCTTTCTTTATTTTTCTCATACCCACTGCCATTTCTCTCCAGGGTACAGTTAGAGACCAACTGAGGCTTGCTACATCTGGCTCCCAAACTGGACACCCGGTGAGAGAAAATAAGTGGACCGTGGGTTCGCCTCCCAAGAACGTGTAAAGGAGGAGGGAAGTGCATTTGTGAAAGCTAGTGTTCAGCACTTGAGTGCGTGGTACAGGCACATCAGGTGTAAAGCGTGGGGATAGATCTTCTCTAGGGCTTCTAAGATGCCAAAGGGAAAGGGATATTGGAGCAGAGACTCGACTCCCAGGGGTACATGTCTGTAGAAGTGTTTATTGCATGTTTGTCTCCTATATTCAATTTTCTGGATGTTGGTTTAGAGGGGTTTTGTAACCATAAGGGATTTGGCTCAGAATGGTGTGTTAAAATCAAGTCTGGAGCCTAAGTGGGACATGGAGGGCAGAGAATCATCTCCGCCAGCAGAGCCTGAGAGCTCTAGCCTGGTCCAGTTTAAGAAGGAAGGAGTGGTGGGGGACATGAAATCTATCTCACAACACTCCATGGAACTGACTGAGACACAGGCATCAATCCCAACCTTTTCAGCTCAGAGAAATTTTGCTGCATCACAGGTTGCAACTCTGCTCCCTTTACTTTGAGTTTATTGGAAATTGTGGGACAACAGATCATGGCCATGAATGATTGGAAAGGAATAGCTAAAGCATGTTTAAGATGTGGACTATAAGATGTGGAAAGGAAACTTCCTTGAAGATTGCACTGACCAGGCAGCTCAGAATGCTATTCACAACAAGCCATTACAAAAGATAAGCTGAGTGGGGAAGGTGCTTTTTCTATCACAAACAATCAACTTATCTTTGACTTGCAAATATATGAGCAAAACACAATGGCTGCGATGGGGGCTTGGAGGGAATTTTCTTCTAAGGGAGGGACAACCCTCAATGTATCTTCTATTCATCAGGGCCCTGAGGAACCTTTTCAAAATTTCATTGCACACTTATTACAGGCTAGCGAGAGGATTATAAATAATACAGAAGCCAGCAAACTAGTAGTTCAGCAGCTAGCCTTTGAAAATGCAAACAAATGGTGTAAAGAGGCATTAAGAGCCCACAAATGTGGGCCACATTGCTAGATATGATTAGGGTCTGTGCGAAAATTGGCCCCTCATATGTACATGGGGCTACATTGGTAGCAGTTATTACACAGGTAATAGCTCCACAGCCTCAAGGAAAGGGTAAAAACAAAGCCATTTGTTTTTGTTGTGGAAATAAGGGGCACTTTATGCAGAGTTGCTCTGCTACACTTACAAGGGCAGCACAGCCATCATCTGTAGCTAACCCTTGCAGTCCTTGTACTAAGTGTCAGTGAGGTTATCACTGGAATAATCAGTGTCAATCCAGAACTGCTGGGAAAAGTGATAGGTTTTTCCAGTGAGTGAGAAGTAAAGCAGAATAAAACGCCTTTATTGTGGGTGCTGAGAAGACCAGAGTAGGGAAGAGAAGAGAGACATGGAACTTCTGAGGGCCTGTCGAGGGATAAAGTACTAAATAGGCCCAGGTGGGAGGTGGAGATTAGGAGGGGACCGCCCGACATAGCACCCCAGGATTGGGCAGGAGTGTGGGAAAAGGAAACAGGATATTACAAAAAGGGAAGCTGGAAGTCATAATTTGACTCTGAGGAAGAAGGGTGGTGCTTAGCATGTGAACTCTAGAGGCCAGCACCATATTGGCTTTGACCTCTAGAGGCCAGCGCCATATTGGCTTAGCACCATACTGGCCAAGCATGACACATGACCATCAGCACCGTATTGGCTGGTTGCCACAGTGACTAGGCAGAAATTATAGTGAGGTGAGGAAGCCATCAAAAAGTCAGCGTTTTCTGGAAACTGCCATTGGAAACTGCCTCAGCCCCATCAAATAACAAAGACCACCCAGAAGGCTGTAATGGGGGACAAGGCACATTCCGGTATCTGGTGTGTGTTCCCTCCTATCTCTTCCCCTATGCACAGGATGCCAAGGGCACCAATGGTTGGCAGCTCCACATTGGGGAACACCCTCCTGCCTCGTTCTCCTCTACCAGGCTCCTGCCGCACATGAGGCCAGGATTCGGGTTGGAACCCTGCAGGCCCTGCTGTCCTGATGTGGGGGTTCGAGTGAACCAACAATGCAGCGCATCAGTACAGTGCATGCTCGGGCAGTAGATGACGCTGTGCAGGGTCCGGGATCCAGGAGTCCCAGCCATGCCTATGCGCCTCCCTCGCTCCTTCACTAGGAGCTCTCCCATGTGTTCCCGCTGCCTCACTGGCTGCCTGGAGGAGGCCCCAGAGAGCATGCATGGTCCTGTGGCGCCAGAGGAGAATGAAGGGCAGCAAAGAAGGTGTTCCCACTGCCAAGGGCCTGGCAGGAGCAACAGGATGTTCAAACTGGTGATGCAGCCCCACAGCCCGCGCTGCAGAGGCCGAGGCAGCCCCAGCCATTGGGAAGGGCTAGGGATGGTGGAGACACAAGCGCCGCTTGGCAGGAAAGATTGCTGCCGTGTGCAGAGCCAAGCAAGAAGCACTTGTGCTTCCAGCAGAAATATGGCTATTATCACTGCAAGGATTGCAACATCCGGTGGGAGGGTGCATTTGTTTGGTGTATCCAGGGTACAAATAAGGTTTATTGTAAACAGTTTTGCAGAATATGTCAAAAATCTTACAACACTTACTGAGTGAAAGATATCATCTGCCAAATTTTAAAAGAACTAAATGTTCATACCCAGTAAGACTTCACCACGTGGACCCCAAACACTCCCGTCGTCAAAACCTGTGTGAGAGATGCAGGAACCAGGCGCCTGTCCCGTGATGGCACCAGTGCTTGGAATCTGGGCAAAAATACAGTATCCAGTGGCTGGAACAAAAACAATGGCCAGCACGCACAGAGACTGGGCACATGCCCTGTGGCTACAGAGGCAGTAACCACAGAGCCACTTGTGCAGGCTGTGCAGGCAGTGGAGCGCATTCCTGAAAATAAAGCAGGACTGTTGAAGCCCTGCCGGCAACTTGCTGGACCCCAAGGTGATAAAATGGAGGCTACAGCCAGTTACTGCCAGAGCCTGAAGCATCAGCACTGCTCTGCCCGAGGCTGTGACTGGGGGCTGCTGCCCCATAGGCAGCAAGGACCTCCCACCTCCCCACTCAGTCACCCCCACTCCCCCGCCCACAGTGCCCTTTCCCCAGCTCACTGCTGCTCTGCTCGGGGTGCTACAGGGTACACCGGGGTGCCAGACAGAATGGGGCACAAAGAGGCAAAGGCCTGAGGCAAGGATAGAGGAGGCCACACAGGGAGAAGCTGGCAAAAGACCAAAAGTAGATGGGCACAGGGAGGGCAACAAGGACGGGGATGAGGAGCTATGCAGACACGCAGGAATCCTCGATAAGGAAACAAAGGAGACGGCTGTGGAAGCTAAAAGGTCAGTGTGGAAATGGGGCGTGAGAAGCCTCAGCCAGCCAGGGGACCTGCTCGTGGTAGCCAGCCAGTGCCCAGACGCCAGGGAGGAAGGCCAGGGCTCTGCTAGCTGGCGCTGCGCCCTGTGGCACCACACGTGGCAAAGGCTTCAGGAGGGCCGGGAGGGTGATACAGGGGCTGACCAGAAGCTGGTCAGACCTGGCAGTGACAATGGGGAGCAGGGAGCAAGGCCTGAGCCCCTCATCACCTTTGCGGCAAGCGTCTCCGAGGCAGAGGGGACGCTCACCCTCACCCCACACTGGGACCTAGAGGGCCTAGTCCCTGAGCTCTATGGCTTCCTGCAGGACCTCGTGCCCCAGGTGCTGTGCCAGACCATAAAGCAATAAGCGGCTACTCAGTATTGACACCTGCCAAGGTAAGTCAAGGTGTGAGTGGTTTATTCTAACATAATGGCTCTAGCAAGTAGCTAAGTGGAAGAAGATTCCCTCCTGCATCAACCTGAGGCCCCCCCAAAAAAAACCCATAACAAAAAACAACCCGTAATTTCCATAAATAAAACTTTGTCCCTTGTCTCAAAAAATATGTATTTCAGTGATTGATTTGGTCTTTTAAAGTTACAGTATGAAAAAAAATTCCTCATTTTAGATTATACAGCTAGTAAAAGTGTCTTGTTTTAATTACAGTTTTCTTCTTGACATCATATACAGGATTTGCTACTGATTTAAAAGTCTTTGGTGCTCTCATGATTCCTAATGATGTTGATTGCTTGTTTTACACTCCAAAATTAAATTGGTATAACAAAGCTTTGGTATTTGACAAATAGATATAAAATTTTAAAATACAATCTAAAACCAGTGAGGCTTAAGCAGTTGTTTAATTTTGACATCCCATTTAAATAATGACAGGCCTAATGTTGGCCTCCAAAGAGTACAAGCCCTGATAACCTTTTCATATGTGGGTCACCTGTTCTAACAGACAATTTACTTAAACTGTTTAGATCAACCTAAAATGATTTTCAGACTATTTGGTAATATTAATTGGGTCCATCCAGATTTTAGACTGATTTCTCTGGTGTTATTAATTATCATTATTCATCAGACAAGTTATTTCAAATTGCTTCTGCTTTCACAGATGGGTCATCTTAGGTAAAGGGAGGTTATATGATGGTTTCCTCTTCCAAAATTTTGGATACAGGTTTCTCATTTTATCATCAAAATTCAAATTACAAAAACAAAAGGGGGAGTCAATCCCTCCCCCTTCACTTGTTGACATAGACTAATTAAAGTTTTAAAATTTTACAAACGATGGGAGTACAGCAGCAGAAAGACAATTCCATCAGGTAAAAGAAAAAGGTTAGGAAGGTGTTATGGTTTGTGCCCGCATGTCCCCCCAAATCGTCATGCAGTTATGGGTAGCTTTTAGAGTTTATGACTGATCCATGATCCAATGCTGGGATTATGGGTGTGAGAGCTATACCTGCCCTAGGGCAGATAGTTTGCTGGGGTTACGGTGTGAGAGGTATACCCTAAGGCAGATAGTTTGTATATGTAAGGGAGAGAAAGAGGCTGCCTGCTCCATTCCTGGGGCCATTCCTCCCTTTTGCTGGTTGTTTTGCTGTGCTCTGCTGCCATGAACATTCGCCCTCTGCCATGTGCCACTCTGCCTCAGAACCAGCCAAGTATGAACTGAAACCTCCACAAACTGTAAGCTAAAATAAACCTTTCCTTTCTTCATTTTGGGTGTTGGGTGTCTTTGTCTCAGCAACAAGAGAAAAGTAACCAAGACAGAAGGGTCCTTGGAAGAGATTTCCATATTGGACAGTGGAAGAGACCCAGTACTACTCACCTGGGGTACAGGGTATGCTTGTGTTTTTCCAGAGAATGCTGCGTGACCTATTTGGATACCAGAGCTTGCTGTAGGCTGTATCATGAACCCAGATCTGGAGAAGAAGTTCGTTCTAACTTTCAGGAAGCTGATGTACAGTCCTGTCCAGCGATGCTTCAGAGACTGTTTTACAGCCGATAGAAAAGAACGAGGCTATGTTTGACCTGGGGTCTATTGAAGAAACAGAATGGAAATCTAAGATCTAAATAGGAAATAAAGTATGTAAAGATACTGAGCTGAAAGTTACCACTATTCTTAACAGGATAAAATACAGTATATACATATTCATTATAGACAAAAGATTCTATTTCTTCCAAAAATTTTCTAAGAGATCTCTGCTAATTGACAAACTCTTGCTAGTCTACTTAAATTATAAATTCCTAAAATTGTATAGAAGTTACTATAATTCAATTTGGTCAAAAATATATTTGAGTGCACTCTGACTTTGTAAAGATGTTTGTTTGTTCTACGTACTTGTTTGCATGTTTGTCTATCATTCCATGAACAGCTGCTCCCCTTTTTATCTTGCACTCAACAATTCTTCTTTTATCATTCGTTCATGTACAGCTGGGTTATAGATTTCTTTTTTTTTTTTTTTTTTGGTTATAGATTTCAAAGCATGTTTTCACCTGAGTTACCAGCTGGTTTAAATGATATCATTTAAAATTAAGATATTTTAACCATACTATTTAGTTTTTTTTTATTTCTATTTTAAAGACAGAAGAATGGAGACATATAAACCAAAATAATACAAAAACAATAGAGGAAATACAAAATTATAAAGAAAAGAACAGGGAAGTAGCATTGGGTGCTGTATTACATAATATTATCTTTGCATTAGTTAACACAAAGACAATTAAGGAAATACCAAATTATAGAGAAGATAGGGGATATAATTGGATGCTGTATTACATAATGAGATGTGTAGCTCAGTTATACAGATGATGGCTCATTCGATTAATCAATTTTCTCCACCCTCATCTCCATTGTTCTACCACCCAATAAGTCATCTTAGCTCTGATATAACTGTACATTTGGGTTTATTGACTCCCTCAGGCTCTTACACTGGGAAGAGACATGGCTGCTTCAAATTATGCTGTAACAAAAATGGGTGTACACAGATTGCTTTGGCAGGAGGTGGAAAATCTCCCATGCTCAAAGACAGTAAATAGGCAGGAAACCAGGTTCATCAACCATATTACTTAGGATGAGGAGAAATTACTGGACAGGATTACAATTGGTGAATAAAAGAGTGGCCGACCTTTATTCATTAATAAGGAGACCCCAGTGATCTCCATAGTCTCTTGGGAGACACCCCAATAATTGGGTCATTTGATCAAAAGAAAGTTTTTCAGTAAAAGTTACAAGATTTCTCCTAAAAGATGCTCTTGGTACAAAACTAAATTTTAACAAAGATTTTCACATGTGTATGGCAATTTATTAGTGTTAGTCTCATGGTGTATTTAATATATTTATGATCCTGTATCTACAGGTTTCTCAATATGTAAAATAAAGGTTGTATATTGTGGTAAGACTTTCCTTCAGATTCAGACCTCTGCCTTTAACCAAAACTTGTGATTCATAAATTAAAGGACAACAAATTAGACAAAAGCTTCTTACCTTTAGATAAGAGATGATTGGGTAAAAGGGTAATGTCATGTCAAAATGAAAATTTAAATATGTTACAATATGTCATCATGATTGTCATGTAGCAATGTTATGTATGGTTTTGATTTCTAAATTTCTGTGTAAAGATATGTAACTGCTGTTTGTTAACATTCTGTTAGGATTTAAATATTAGGATATCCATGGTTGTTAAAAAATAATCGTTCCATTTGTATGTTCTAAAGTGTTTGCTTTTCAGATCAGATAGTAATATTAAGCTTATTGACTCTGTTACAATGTTATGTCATTAATCTTTTCTGGTGGATGGTTAACAAGTGAGATTTGGAGACCCAAACTTAGGGAGAAAAATTGGGCTAGAGGACAGCCAGTATTTTGACTGAGGTTGGTATAGACTCAGGACAGAAGAGAACCTCTGCCATGACATCCTATAACTCAGTTTAGTCCCTGATTTTCTGATCAAGGAGTTTGTGGAACCACAGAGGAAAGTGATTCTACCATACGGAGTGTGCCTGAGGAGAGTCACCAGGAGAGAAAAAGAAAATCTCTCAAGCTTTCACAGAAAACACCTTAGTCAAGCAATAGCTGTGACTCATCCAGGTGGCTGACACTGACAGAAGATCAAGAGATTCTGTACTTGGTACCAAGATGTTTCCTGAGGAGACTTAACTGACCTTGATAAATAGCAAAAGATAAAATTTTTCATTATACAGGTCTCACTTGCTTAAACATCCAACAGAAAAGTGTAACTGTAAGATGTAAAGAAGCAATGCCACAGTACTAGGTTAGCTGTGAAAGGCTCAAGTCACCAACAGCCTCTGACAGTTGTCACCTAGACTGCAAATGGACCTCTGCTATGGACTTTGGACTATGTTCTTCAACCACAGCTTTTCCAGCTTCAACTGAACACCCATCCCTTTTGCAACTAAACAGAAAAGGGAGATATTTTGGGAGCTGCTGGAGTTGGTTATTGGTCATACGTGTGAGGGCAGGACAGAGCCAGACTGCCTCAAGCAGTCAAGCTACGTCAGTATTGAAAAAAGCATCCTCCCTGGGCAATTACAGGGGTTAATCACTAGGCAAAGCCCCCCCCATGATACTAACTGCAAGTGTATAAAATAAATGCTCCTACTGTTTAAGTCAGTCCTCCTCCTCATCAAGCAGGAGGTGACTCCACCTGACCCCCACTCTTAGCTCGTGTCTTTGTTTATCTCATACCCACCACCGTTTCTATCCAGGGTACAACGAGAGACCAACTGGGGCTCCCTACAGATCATATGATTTACATTATATGTACTGATAAGGTGATATCTTTATTAATATTTATGGGTTGAATCATCTTTAAATCTCAAAAAAAAAAAAAAACCTCCAAAATGATCATGGTATGTAGCCTGAAAGAGACTATAGTAATACCTGTTTAATTGAGAGATCCAGATTCTCAAACAACAAAACTTCTAACATTATGTTCAAAAAAATACAATAAGTTCAACTGACTGTTAATTAACACATACAAGATTAAACAGAAGAAAGAAGAAGTACAGTAAGAAATTTACATCAATACATCAGAAGCTTTAGTGTCTGAAGGTCCAATTCCTATTATATGGCTTCCAGTAGTCCTCCAGGAAAGGGTCTTCAAAGAGCATCTTCTCCACAATTGAGACTCCACAGCCCCTCTACCAATGAGGTCCCTTTAATAGAAGTTGACGGAAAACGCAGGGTCCCAGCTGTGTGCATGATCATAAGTAAGGAGTTTGTAGTCCAAGACCTGGGCAAGTGCCTGAGGTGACAAACATCTGCGTTTTTGGGGTGGTAAAAAGACACTGTCTATCTGAGCTGGCTGGGTCACAAGAAGTTTCTCCTTACGTTAGGGTGCCCTGGTAAGCATCCTAGCAAGTAATCTTTAGAAAAAAGCCATAGCCCTGTGTTATGGACAAGGCAGATCTTTCTACACTTTTTATAGTTTTATTTTTTCTAAATGTCTTTGCCAAGCTTTGGCATTTAGAATATTACTGGCTTTATAATGAGTATATACAAATGGAAAAAACAATGTTTGGATGTGTTTTAGCCTCTTGGATGTTTTGGAAAATTTTGAGAATATTTTGTGTTAATTTTTCCAATGTTAATATAACTAACGAGGGAATAAATCTTGTCTTAGAGTTTTCTTTATTTGGAGGATTTTAATATTTGCTTCAATTTGTTGATTCATGAATACTCTGTTAATTATTTTCTTAACTTGATTTATCTTTGTATTTGGGATATACTAAAACTTACAAAAGAGGGCTGGGGATATAGCTCAGTGGAATAAGTGCTTGCCTAGCAAGCACAGGGTCCTGAGTTCGATCCCCAGTACCGCAAAAAAAAATAAATAAATAGGGCTGGGGATATAGCTCAGTGGAATAAGCGCTTACCTAGCAAGTGCGGGGTCCTGAGTTCGATCCCCAGTACCGCAAAAAAAAAAAAAAAAAAAAAAAGGTTGGTTCCTTCTAAAAAATAAATAAATAAATAAATAAAAATAAAACTTACAAAAGAAATTTTCAAAAATAAGAATAATTCCAAATAGAATAAACAAAAGCAAAAATACGATTTATAGAATGGAATCTAATTAGTAATGAAATACTTGCCAAAATAATAATTCCCACAATACATAGAGAATACTGAAAACTCAATAAGAATAAAAGAAATAACAATTAGATTAAAGATAGGCAAAGGACATGAATAGTTATTTCTCCAACAGAAACATACAAAAGGAATTGCAGGGACTTTAAAAGGATTTTCAACATCAGTAATCACCAGGAAAGTTTAAATCCAAACTAAAATGAAGCATCACTCCCTCCAGTTATGTCAGCTCTTACTACAATCAAATATAAAACGGTGCATATGAAATGGAAAACAGCCAGGAAATTTCTAAGTATTAATGATAGAATTAACCTATGACCCAGGAGTCTTACTTCCGGGGTTGTATGTGACAGAATTGAAATCATGATCTCAGATGGACATCACGCTCTCAGTATTCACCACAGCCAATGAATAAAAAACAAATGATGGATGAATAATGAAAATGTAACATATACAAGCAATAAATTATAATAGGAAAATGAGGAGTTTGTTATTTATTGGGTTTGAAGTTTCAGTTATGAAGGTACAGTAAGTTTTAGAGCTCTGCTGTGGAACATCTACTGTTAGCAATACTGTATTATATACAAATATCTGTTAAGAGGGTAGTCACAATCTAAATGTTCTTACCAGAAAAGATGATAGGGAATTTTTATGGTCAACAAAAATGCATATTATGTTGGCTTTGATGTATTTTCACTAGAGCATGAATAATTACTAATTGATTTATATAAATGATGTATGTGTACTTTTTCATATATAGCACTGCGCTTCAGTAAAGCTGGGACAAATGTGTCAGTACTCAGTATTCTACTTACTAGTACTTTGGCTTTATATAAACAACTTAAATGCTTATTTAAGACACTTATCTTAGACTAATATTTTGTAGTGCTATATTACTAAAATGTGTCAAAACTGCTTAGAATAGTGCTTCAGTAACAAAATACCAGAAATATCAACTGAAAATTTTATTTAATAAAATTATTATTAATATTATACGATTTTATTGTTACATTGACTAATCTCATAGGGTATGCTGATTCATTTCTTATTATCCTGTAATAAATCTTCATTTTAAATTTTTTCTCAGAATAATTATGGAGCAAAGCATTGATGTACTATTCTTGGAAGAAAAATACTAAATTTGCTTTGGCATGTGTCATTATTAGTACACCCTTGTCTGGGTTACTTTTTTCTCGTTTTTGAGACAAAATACCAAACACCCAAAATGAAGGAAGGAAAGGTTTATTTAGGTTATGGTCTGTGGAGGTCTCAGTCTGTTACGGTTTATACATTGTGTCAACTTGGGTAGTCTAGAGGTTTGGCTAAGTAACTCAGCAGTTGTAAATCTTGGGGTAAAAGGGACATGTCCTTACCCTTCTGAGATGTTTTTTATTGTGTTACTTTGGGAAGTTTAAAAGGTTAACTATGTGATTCAGCAGGAAGCCAGGGTGCTTACTTTGTATACATCCTGAGCCTGTGGAAGCGGAAGGCATGGAGACTGTGTGAGAGCTACATGCCCTCTGGGTGGGGGTAGGCTGTTTACAATATAGGGGAGAAAAGGAGGCTGCTGCCACCATTCCTCCCTTTTTGCTGGTTACTTTTGCTGTGCTCTGCTGCCATGAATGTTTGCCCACTGCCATGTGCCACTCTGCCTCAAAACCAGCCAAATATGGACTGAGAACTCCACGAAGTGTAAGCTACATAAACCTTTGCTTCCTTCATTTTGGGTGTTGGGTGTTTCGTCTCAGCAATGAGAAAAAAGTAACCCAGACCAGTCCATACTTGGCTAGTTCAGAGGTAGAGTGGCACATGGCGGAGGGCAAGCGTTCATGGCAACAGAGCACAGCAAAACCAACCAGCAAAAGGGAGGAATGGCAGACAGCAGGCTCTCTCCTTCCCTTACATTATAAACAACCTACCCCGACCCAGGGGGCGTGTAAGTCTCACAGTCTTCATGTCCTCCTCTTCAACAGGCTCAGGATGTACACAAAGTAAGCACTCTGGCTTCCTGCTGAATCACTCAGCCAAACCTCTAGACTCCCCAAGTTGACACAATGTATCAACCATAACAACCCTGTAAGCATAGACAAAATAATTTTCATTTAAATTCCTTAAATTGATTATGTAAATCACAAAATTATGCTTTGTGATGCTTAGGCATAAAAGTTTAATTTGTATTTCTAAGTCTTCACTTTTACAGAAGTCCTAGCAAGCAAAGATAACATACAATAGTGTAAATATCTTTTCTCTTTGGTGTGGTTAGCCAAGCAAATCACACAAGGAATTAGTATATGTCTATATGTTTAATAGATTTTGAATATCTAAAATATGATAATTTTAATCATAAATGAATGTATAATGTCAGGAATCTAAGAGGGAAAATTATTAATCAAAATGCCAAAATCTGCATGTTCATATTTAAATCATTTTAAGTATTGATAAATGTCAAAATGTGAAATATTCTTAGAGAGTAAAAGGTTGAATTTATTATAAGTAAAATGCATTATTAATAGCTTCATTATACAGTCATCAAAATTCTCAAATATATAATTATAAGCAAGGGACACTCTCTGAAAATAGATTGTTTTGGAGTAAGAGTTTCATAATAAACATGAACAGCACTGAAATTTCTGTCAACTCTATAGAGTGCTCAAAACTGCCTCCTTCATTTTTCTGTTTACAGCATGTTACTAGAGATCCACTGTGAAAGATTATATAATTTAGTAAATCAGCAATACTATTTCCAAAGGAAATAACATCACTGTCAATTATTAAGTATTATGTTTCAATTTTATGTTTACTATTTTGACTACACAATACTCCCAGAAGATATTCTATATCGCATTTAAGTTACACAAAAGTTTATCCATTGTGTTCTTAAGTAATAAGCAAAGTAGCTTTTACCTTAGATAACCTAGGAGAAAACAATTTGATTTTATTGTTATGACTTCAACATGTTGAACTGTGGACCAAGTTTATACAAAAGATCAGGGAAAGGTGATTCAAAGTTACAATGCTCTATGGTGTGGGTTAGTTTTAACTGAGAGAAATTAAGACAATCAAACTAAGTCATTGTACTATAATGAAGTGAAGATTAAATAGAGTCAATTTTTTGTCTTTTTTGAGACAAAGTGTCACCATGTAGTTCAGCCTGGCCTTGAAATCACTACATAGCCCAGGCTGGCCTCAAACTCACAGTAAACCTCCTATCTCAACCTCCATAGTGGTGGGATTATAGCCACCATGCCCAGCTACAAAAGTGTCAATATTAACTAAATATTATTAAGAATAAAAGGGGCCATGAATAATGCATATATAGTGAATATTTGGATGGAAATTTTGTTCCCTACAACTCTTTTTTCTTCATAGTAACCTTTGGTGTATTTTATGAATATGCAATACTGTTTTCAAATTCTGTTTTTCATTTAATATTTTACTTCATTTGTATGGACAGAATGTCTGTACTATCAATAAAATTAAAACATAAAATTAGACAATATTTGAAACTTTCCACATCTCATGTTATTGACTACTAATTCATTTTCAATATTAAATTATGCAATGGTTATGTTTTTGCAAGTTAAAAAAATAATGTCTACATTTCTTAGTGCTTATGTATACTTACAAAGTCTGTTTGCTGTCCAAGTGTGAAAATAGCACACTCAAAATTCAAGGCCAGCTTGCATTACATAGGGATACCTTGTCTCAAAAAAATATATATATAATATACAATGTAATACAAATATAATATAGTATATGTTATGCAGCTTTCACTGTAGCTGTCTAAAAATGTTAGGCAAATCAATATGGTTTACAATTTACAGATTTTGTATACCTTTATTGATATCTTGTTAAATTTTTCAGAATTATGGAGACCTGTATTGTAATAGGCAGCTCCAACTGTAAATTTAAAACGTTTTCCTTTTAGTCCTGCAGTGTTTAAATTTTATTAGCTACTCTGATATTGTATTTTTCAGTAATGTATTTAACTTTGTTTTGGATTAAATTCTTCATCATTATATATACTTATCACTATCAAAGGAATTTCTAAACTCTTTTAAAAGTCCTTATCCTGAGGTCTATTTTGTGTGCTCTTAATTAACTTCCTCTACATATCTTATGGTCACTGATGATAAGGTATATCTTTTTATTTTTTACTTTCTTTGTTTTAAAGAGAACAAAACAATAACAACAAAGACAAAAGCAAAACACCACAAAAGCCATACAAATGATAAACCATTTCAAAACAAGATGATACAAATTAATAATGGTTGTTTTATTACATATTGTTATGTTCAACAAAGGTAATCAGATTAGCAGATGTAAAAATGAAAGATTGATCAAAATATTGAAAAGAATAAAAAACCAATAAAACAAAACTTTAGAAATGATATGGAGCTTCACTAAACAAGACAGTAGGAATTAAACCATGGTTGTTGTATTACATCTTATTGTCTTCAAATTAGTTGTTTAGATTACCATATATAAGCGTGCAAGATTGGTCAAAAGAATTTAAAAATTAAAATTTAAAATTTAAACTGTTCCTATCAATAAAACAATACACATCAACAGTACAATTATCCTAGCTATCCTTATATATACATTTATATTATTTCCCTTTGTTTTTCATTTTTTCTCCTTTACCTCATCACAGTTATTCCTTCCCTCTGAACAAATTTCTTTCCTTTTCACAATATCTATTGTACCTTTTGTATTTTATTTACTTTTCATAGTCTTACACTAGGGAGACATTACAGTGTTACCCACATGGATCTGATTTATTTTACTTAGGAGTATGGTCTCTAGTTGCATCTATTTACCGTTAAAAGCCTGGTTCCTCTTTTTTATAGCTGAGTAATATTCCATTTCATAAAAATACCACATTTTTTAAATCCATTCCTCACTTGATGAGCATTTAGGTTGTTTCCAAGATTTAACTATGACAAATTGTGCTGCTAACATGCACATGTTGCTATGGTATGAAGTTTTCAGTTTTTCTGGAAATATACACAGAAGGGAAAGAACTGTGTTAAGTGTGAACTCTAATCCTAGTTTTGTGAGGAATCTCCATACTGATTTCCACAGCGGTTTCACCAGTGTACACTCCCACCAACAGTGGAGAAGGATTCCTTTTTCCCCAAAGCCCCTCCGGCATTAGTTATTGGTGGATTTTTGGTGATAGCCATTCTTTCTGGTGTGAGATAGAATCTCAGTATTGTTTTAATTGCATTTCTCAAGTGACAAATAATGCTGAACATTTTTTCATATACTTCTTTGCCATTTGTATTTTTTCATCTGAGAAGTGTGTATTCATCTCACATTCCCATTTTTGGATTGGGTCTTTGAATTTGGGAGGCCTTTTATAATTCTTTATATGTTCTAACAATAAGTCCTTTGTCTGAGAGACAGCTGGCTAACTTTTCCCCAATTCATGGGTTTTCTGTTGATGATTTCTTTTGATGTACAAAAACTTTTCAATAAGATGAGAGCCCACTTGCTGATTCCTTGAAGTATTTCCCATGCAGTTTGGTTTTTGTTCATGAACTCTCTGCCTACCCCTATGTCTTCAAGATTTCTACCTACTTTGTCTTCCAGTAGATTTCTGTTTTAGTATTTAGATCTTTAATGCATTTTGACTTTAGTGTAGCGTTTAACATGAGTCTAGCTTTAATCTTTGAAATGTGGAAAGTCAGTTTTTCAAGACCATTTATTAAACAGGCTGTCTTTCTTCCAGCGAACATATTTGACCCCATTGTAAAAGATAAGTTGGTGGAGTGTGTTTATGGTTGTGGCTGTATCTTCTAGTCTGCTCCATTGATCTTCAGGTCTGTTTTTTGCCAGTGCTGGGCCGATTTTTTAACGGTAGCTCTGTAGTGTATTTTCAGGTCAGTGATTGTAATACCTCTTACCTTGCCTTGTTGCCCAGGATTGCTTTTCCTATTCTGGGTCTCTTATTGTTCCAGATGAACTTTAGAAATATTTTCTCTAAATCTGTGAGGTATAATCATGGTATTTTAATTAGGATTGCACTGAATCTATGTAACAATTTTGGAATTATGGCCATTTTCACAATGTTGATTCTTCCTGTTTACAAGAAAGGAATATCTGTCCATTTTTTGAAATTTTCTTCAATCTCTTTTTTCAGAGTTCTGTAATTTTCATGTATATATACATTTTACTTCCTTTGGTAGATTGATTCCTCAGTATTTCATTTTTTTTAGATGCTCCTGTGCAAGGAGTGGTTTCCCTAATTTCTCTCTCAGTGTGTTTGTTGTTTGTGTACAGGAGTTCCTTTGATTGTTTTAGTGTTGACATTGTATCTAGCTATGCTACTGAATTTTGTTATTAGATCTATAAATCTTTTGGAGTTTTGGGGGTCTTCTGTGTAGAGTATCATGTCATCTGTGAGTAATGATAATTTCACTACTTCCTTCCCTATCCTTATTCCTTATTTTTCTCTCACTCGTCTAATTTCTCTGGGTAATTTTTCCAGCATTACACTGAAAAAGAGGGGCGACAGTGGATATCCTTGTCTTATTCTTGATTTTAAATGCAAGCTTTCAGTTTTTGTCCATTTAATATGATGTTGGCTGTTGATATGAAATGGATGACTTTTATCATAGGTAAAGACCATCTATTCTGATTTTCTTTTGGGTGTTTATCATGAGTGAATGTTGGGCTTTGTCAAAAGCTTTTTCTGCATCTATTGAGATGATCATGTAATTTTTCTCTTTGGCCCTGTTAATATGGTGTATTACATTGATTGATTTGCATATATTGAGTCATCCCTACATAATTGGGATGAATCACACTTGGTTGTAACATATAAGCTCCTTGATGATTTGCTATATTCTGTTCACGAGTATTTTATTGAGAATTTTTGCATCTATGTTCATTAGGCAGATGGTCCTGTAGATCTATTTTTTGTTGGATCTTTCTCTGATTTTAGTATCAGAGTAAAGCTTACTTCCAGGAATGAGTTGGAGAGAATTTCTTCCCTTTCAATTTCATTAAAATGTTTGAGAAGAATTGGCATTTGATCTTGTCTAAATATCTTGTAGAAGTCAGCTTTACATTCATCAGGACCTGAATTTTTCTTTGTTGGCAAGTTTTTTTTATTCCATTGTCAATTTCTTTGGCTGATATTGATTTATTTAGGATTTCTATATCTTCTTGATTCTGCTTTGGTAATTCATATGAATCTGGGAATCTCTCCATTTCCCTTGTGTTTTCCATCCTACGAGGGTGAGGATTTTCAAAGTAGGTACTGATGATCTTTGGAATTTGTACAGGATCTCTAGTGATTTCAACTTTTCATTCCTTACCACATGAACTTGAGCTGTTTCCTTTCCTTTTTCTGATAAGGCTGGCTAGGGGTTGACAAATTTTATTTATTCTTTCAGAGAGCCAACTCTGCTTCATTAGTTCCTATTATTTTCCTAGCCTCCATTGAATTCGTTTCTGCTCTGATCTTTATAACTTCCTCCTGTCTTTGGGCTTTGGGCTTGATTTGCTCTTCTTTTTCTAGAAACTTAAGGTGTGGCATCATGTTGTTGTTTATTTGTGCTCATTCTATTTTCCTGATGTGAGAATTCACCAGTACAAGTTTTTCTGAGAACTTCTTTTACTGTGTCCAACATGTTATGATAAGTTGTATATCTGCATTTTTGTTTGATTATGAATATTGTTTGATTTTTATTTCTTTGGTGAGCCTTTGGTTGTTCAGAAGGGTGTTATTTAATTTCCATATGTTAATGGATACTTTGTGATTTCTTTTGTCTATAATTTCCAACTGGTTTGCACTACGGATCAATAGTGTATATGGGATCATTTAAATTACTTTGCATTTACTTAAGCACGTCTTATGGACTGGTATATGGTCTATTTTAGACTGTGTCCCATGTGCAGCTAAGAAGTATATGTATTCTGCTGCTGTTGGGTGGAACACTCTGTGTTATGGTTTGCGTCCGCATGTCCGCCCAAATTCTCATGCAGTTATGGGGTGGCTTTTAGAGTTTATGACTGCTCCATGATCCAATGCTGGAATTATGGATGTGAGAGCTATACCCTCGCTAGGGTGGATAGTTTGTATATGTAAGGGAGAGAAAGAGGCTGCTGGCTGCCATTCCTCCCTTCTTGCACTTGTTGCTTTGCTGTGTACTGCTGCCGCCATGAACTGTTGCCCTCTGCCATGTGCCACTGTGCCTCAGAAACAGCCAAGTGTGGACTGAAACCTCCACAAACTGTAAGCTAAATAAACCTTTCCTTCCTTCATTTGGGCATTCATTATTCTGTCTCAGCAACAAGAGAAAAGTAACCAAGACCCTTTGTAAAGGTCTACAAAGTCCATTTGTTCACAAGTTTGGATTTTTCTGCTATTTCCTTGCTTTTTTTTTGTCTAGTTGATCTTTCTCTTTGTGACAATGGAATAGTAAAGTCTCCTGTTATAACTGTTTTACTGCTTATTTGATTTTTCATGTCTGTTAATTTTTTTTTTTTTTTTTTTTTTTTGCGGTACTGGGGATCGAACTCAGGACCCTGCGCTTGCTAGGCAAGCGCTTATTCCACTGAGCTATATCCCCAGCCCCTTTCATGTCTGTTAAAATTTCTCTTATTAGCTCAAGGTTCTTGTATTTGGCACGTAGATATTTACAATTGTCATGCAGTTTTCCCTTAACAGATATGTAGTGATCTTTATCTCTTTTGATCATTCTTGTTTGAAATTCACATTGTGTGCAAACAGAATAGCTACCCCTGCTTTTTTTTTCTGGGTTCCTACTGCATACAGTATTTTTTCTATCCTTTGACTTTCAGTCTATTAATTTCCTTTGGAGTTAAATGTCTTTCTTATATACAACATTTTGTTAGATTTTATTTCTTGATCCACTTTGCCAGTCTGCTTTCTATGAATGGTGAATTGAAGCAATTTACATTAATAATTATAACTCAAAGTATTCCCTTATCTTTGCCACGTTACATTCCTGCTGTTGGTTCCCTAGTTTATCCCTGTTTAATTGCTTGCTGAGCTTAGTGCTTGCTCTCTGTTGTTGCTCTTGTAATTGTGGTCATTTTTATCTCTTTGTAGAGTATCTTTCAGTACTCTTTGTAGGGTTGACTTGGCAGTCATGAATTTCTTCAGTTGTTCTTTGTCATGGAAATATTTTCTTTCTCCATCAATTGTCAAGTTTAGTTTTGCATGGTACATCAATCTACATTGGAAGTTGTATTTTTTAAGGACATGAAATACTTCAAGCTTTTCTTGATTTCAGTGTTTGTACTGGAAAGTCTGCTGTCATTCTGATGGGCTTACATTTATAGGTGATCTGGGTATAGATTTATTTTGGTTATGATGAATTGGAGTTCTGTGTGTCTTGCTTAAGTGGGTATCAGATTCTTTTTCCACGCTTGGGAAATTTCCTACCATTACTTTCTGCCCATAGCCTTTCTACATCATTTGTCTTGACTCCGGATGTTTGGTTGACACCAATCAGACATGTTGTTTTGCCTTCTATTGTCGTGTTGCTGTTGAATTATTTCCTCGTTCCTTGTTATTTTTCAGAGATATTTCCTTTCACAATCATTATCTTCAATGCTGTCTTCAAGGTCTCAAAGTCTAGCTTCAGTTTTGTTTGGTCAGTTTTGCCAGCTTTTGAAGGAATTTTTAATTTCCAGGGTATCCGTTTGAATCTTTCATGCATTCTAGTTCTCTCCTATATTGTTCATTCAAGGTTTCTATCATTTTTCTATACTCCTCTGTGTTTTTAAACTGTCTTATTTAGATGTGCTGAGCAATTCTTTCGTTATTGTTGTCATTAATCTTTTACCTGAGAGATTATTTCTAATCTACTGTCTTTTATGACCTGATGGAATTATTTCTTTATTCAGTTGCTATCATTTCAGAAATTTCAGGTGTATGACTTCTACACTCTTGTTCATGTCTCCTGCACTTGTTCTGGGTGGAGTGGAGGTCTCCAAGATTGCACCTCGCTCCTTTGTTTTGTCATTTTTGAAGATCCCAAGGTTATGGACACTCAGTGTTGCTCCCATGACAATGGGGGCATGGTGTATTGTGGTCTGTCCCCTCCCTGGCAGCTCACAGAAGGTCTTGAGTTTCTCAAGGACTCTGCATCACTCCTGGTATGGTGGGCATGTGGCACAGTATAGTCTGTTTCCTCCCAGACAGCTCATTAAAAATCTTGAGTTTCCCAGGGACACTCCATGTCACCCCTGTAATGTTTGGAGGGCAGAGCTCAGCTCACTGAGGCTCCTGAATCTCCTTGGTGCTCTGCATTACTCCTGCAATGATGCACGGAGGTGACTGAGTAGCTCACTGGCTCCTGAGGATTCCCAGGTCTCAGTATAACTCCTATAATGGAGTGTGGGGGATGGGGTGCCTCAGTGTATCTTTTTAGGCATTTTCTTTTATCTGTATCATTACTTTTGAAATACATTTTCAGTGGTACTATGTCTTTGGATATTCCTTCTTTTTCTGCACAGTTACTCAAGCTGTTTTGTAATTTTATTGATTCTCTATGTATTTAACTTTTTCTACCAAACACTTTACTAGATTCTCTTCGATCTCTTCTAGATACTTCTTGAATTTTACTACCGTTTATATCCAGAAAGTCTTGGAATAAGATAATAATGATTTTCATTAGTTCCCCATGATCTCATATTACTATGATTTTGAATACAAACATAAATTTTATTTTTCCTCTGAAAGACAATAGTGAGGCCTACTTGTGTAAAGACTACCAACTGCCCTATTGTATTTGCTCTGCATAAAATAAAGTTGAGATACTGGCACATGATCACCACAGGTTTCACACACTTTTTCAGTAATATGCAGAGTGGCATATAATAAAAGTAGAATTTCATGAAAAAGTTTACACTGGTTTTAGAAAGAAAATGACAATAAATAATATAATGTATGGCATTCTTTGTCTTAGTCTTCTTGCTTTTAGCACAATAACTTTGATGTAAGTAACATGATTTCAATGAAACCACTTGGAATCTGTTCTCTTTATATGTACACAGCATCAAAAATTTAACTCTTTCCATCATTCTGGTCACAAACTGAATGGATGGAGGACCAAAGCAAATTTCCCTATCAGGTCAACATTGTCCTTAACCACTGAATTTAGTTTGGTTCTCACATCATTCGTGACCATAATCACAGAAGCAACGATTTTAGTTAAGAAGAAAAAGAATCAAGTTGGTGAGTGGAAGGACTGCAGTAGTCAATTTTACCTCTGCTTTTCTCACCTGTTGAAAACATCAACTTTGCGAATCAATGCTGCATTACTTGAATTCATTTCACATTGTAATGATTCCTGGACGAACTTCTATTACTTTCATGCCAACTGCTCTATTTGACATTTATAATAAGGGTATTATAGGAGCAGCAGGAAAATAATTTGAGGGTTAAAAAAAGCCTCCTATTACAACTGACATTGTCAAGCTTCACTTTGAGCTATATAGGATTAGAGGTGAGGTGATTTTATCATTTGATTACGAACTTTATCCCAGTTAGTACTCTGCCACTCACATCTGTTTTATGTAAATTTAACAAAAGAGTAAACTTTACATGGCACAATGGAAAGGGAGTATTAATATTTTACTGTATTATTATTTCCACTGAGAACTATAAAAATAGAGGGGAATTCTGTGTTATTTCCAGAGAAAAGGAGTGTTTGTAGTTCATATTAAGTATGGATATAGACCTTTTTATTGTATTCAATTCCTGGTGTTGTACAGTACATAATTTAGAAGGAATCCTTAAAATTTGTTTGTATAGGATAGGGAAGGATAATAAGGATCAGTTAGGAGGCATAGAAAAACCAAAGAAATATGAGAGGTGATGAAAAGATTAAAAACAGTGATGGAAAGATGGAAAACTTAAATATTTAAAGTTAACTAATTTTTCAAAGGTTGGAAGTTCAGAGAGGAGCAAAGGTAAATTTATAGTTTGTCTGCCTTTTCTCTGAATTTGTTTGGAATTTTACAGTGTAATTGATAAAACTGAGTTGTGAGGGAGTATCCATACATGATTTTTAAATGAATGAATTTTCTAGTTCTGTTACTAATTTATATATTATATTGATTAATGTTCCAATAATTCAGAGAGATGTCTTCTTATCTCTATTTTAAAGAAGTCTAACTTGAAACTGATGCCAAATATCATAAAGGGTTTTTAAAACAGTAACTCATTTAGGATTTGTCCTGTTAGACTCCAAATTTAATGATCTTCTAATTTGACATTATTATTTATTGCACCATTACAACAAACACTTCACAGTAGTCTTTATGAATTCTACCTGTATTATTTTATGGCTGCTTTAAATTTTATTCAACATATCTATTGAATAATTGGTCCATTAGAAAATAAAGAAAATGGAAAATAATATGAAAACAGATTTTCCTCTAACTCCAAGAGAGTATTAGACATTGGGAAATATTAAATATACCAATAAAGACTAATAATTTTAAAAGGGTGAGTTGGAAGATTTCCTAGAAGAAGTAATAACATTACTGAATAAAGATGAACAATTACTATCTCTGCAGACAGAGACAATAGAAAATGACTACATCTAGACATCTCACATCCCACATGTTGCCCTTGTTATAAGAAAAAAGTACGGTTAAAATAGGGATATCCTGTAAGGTTTAAAAAGTACTTCATATTTAAACCAAGATATGGAGTCAGAATTTTTATTTAGCTATTCAAAAATATATAGGAAAAATTTTAAATTTTTCAAAAAGACTTACACAAAAGTGTGATAGACAGGGAAGAAGCATACGGACAGGGAACCAACTTGAATTTATAAAATCAGTCACAGCTTTGATTTAGAGTGCAGGCAGGAGATGAATGACTGACGTCAAGGAGAGGGTTCTGAAGCTATGATAATGTATTTCAGACATGACATCATCTTGAGTTAGAAGGATTTAAAAATTAGGACATACTGAATACATAATTTAGTAATAGGATGAAATTGACTATGAAGGAGAAAAATAAGAGTCAAAGTTCCTGACTATAAATAAGTGGAAACTTTGTATTGCACTGCAGTACACTACTACTTTTTATCAATGAACTATCACTTGATTCTCAAAGTGCATTTAACTTTAGTACAAGATAATACTACAGGAGGGAGAAACTCCAAGCTTCGTCTAAAGAAAAATGACAATATTTTAATGTCACCTCAAATGATGAAGACTTTAAAATCAACAAACTTATTTTTAAGTTGTACCCTTTTACACATAGTTTCATTAGCATGCTTTGGAATACTTCTGATAAAACTTTAAAAATGAGCAACTCAGAAGCACATTTTCAGTAACAATTCAATGAACGTGATGTTCTCCCCAACCACATACCTTATTTAATTAAGTGAGTAAGATATTTTTTGGGAAAAACATTTAGTAAATCCTTTCATACAGATTTTTTTTCCAGAGAACATTTTAGCATATTATTGCTTTTCAGTTTCAGTGGACGTTCTGGGCAGGAAGGATACAAGGAGAGCTGAAGGGGTGGATTGATGCCCTGTGCAGAGGGTTTGGGGGCTTTGTCAAGAGGACAAGGCGATAGACCAGCTCTCTGAATAAAAGCTCCATGTGCTTTGAGAAATGAAGAGCACCTCCAATGCACTGCTCTCTTTCCTTGATCCTGACTTTTCCAACCACTAAATGTACTCACTGGGCTCTAATTCACCTCGCCGTGCTTTGAGATTCAACACAACACGGCAAAGTCCGATTACATTTTGATAGAGTTAGAGAGGTAATGGTCAAAATGACAGCAAAGTTACCATTGTGACCATGTGCCAGGGATTCTAATTTGTTTTTTTTCAGACACTCTGGAGTTCATAAAATGTCACACTTTTGGGGAACAGAACTTTGAAAGTAGCTCACTTTCATCTCTATACTAAAATTGTGACATAACTGTCACTGCCAGTGTGTGTTTACTTTTGAATACTCTATTAACCCATGAGGAACTTGAACATTATCAAGATTAAATTAACAAGGTTCTACCTCGATGTATACATTTATCTATATTCTGTCATGTTTTTCAAGTGATAGCGCTACAGTAGTTTTATTATTGCAGGCAGCCATGCTCAAAATCCATTCCAAAATCAAATAAAATAAAATAAAACAAAATTAAATGCATTTCTAAACATGTTTTGCATTATTCTGATAGCTTCATGGTTAGTAAATATCCCTCATTTCTGAATGTGTACCTTTTTAAAAGCAATTATATGGAAATGTTTACTAGAAATATTTTGAATTTATCCTGAAACATTAAAGACTAAGTTATTAATATCAATTTATTATAAAACTTTGAGTTTTAATTATATTTTGATATTATTGACAATAATATATTTTGATACCATTGACAGGTAAACACATGAATTTTTTGAAAGTAGTAAAAGAACTTTATGTTAGTTTGAAAATCATTCACAGCACATTGAGTCCTCAGTGTAAACCAGAATCAGGCTTTTCATTGTAAGACTAAGGGGACAGTCTGTGAACGACATCACCTTAGTTAAAAATGTATCTACAGTTTACAGTCTGCTAATATTCCACATCTTGTATCCTTTATCAAATGTTAGAATAGAATAAAAAGCAAAATCGTGACACTCATCTAATGAGATGCTGTAGTAATAAATGAATTGTGCCTGGGTTCGTGCCTCATGGAGCCAACACAGTGTGCAAATGTGTGCCACTATCACTGGTGTTACTAATAGCACTACTGCGGGAGGTTCTTGTCATTCTGTCGAAAACATATGTGAAAGCAACCTAAAGAAACAGAGACTCATTTCGGCTCATGGAGGCAGAGGTTTCAGTCTGTTGTTTCTGAACTTGCCTGGGGCAGAACCTCAGGGCTAAAGGATGAGGCTTAGCCAACCTCTCCTCAGAAAGCGTGACGGAAGAAATGGAGGAAGATGATACCTACACGACATGCATATGACAGACATGAGACAAGCTTTCTGCCCTTACTGTCCCTGTGTTATTTCTCTCAACTTTGCGAAACAACTCAGTCCCTGGATTTATGAGTATCTGTTACAGTTATGACAATGAAAGAAGATTTTGTACAGTGTTATTCCAAGCCCTGTAAAAGATAGTATTTTTCCTACCAAGAGAATTACAAGCTATTACTTTTTCAAATTAATATTTTTATGGCAAATACAAGCTAATAAAATTGTACTGAAACAAAAACTTCTTATTCCCTTCCTTCACCAGGTACATTTACCAGATGATGAAACTTAATTCAGTTTTTGTAGAACCACTAAGGTCTTGCTCTTTTCTAAATGTTATCTATGTTTTGTCTTTACAGGGAAATACTGAGCTAGTCAAAGGGTTCCTAGAGGGTAGTGAATCTATAGAAGGACTGAGGTTTTAAAGATTTGTATTAGTCCATAGCAGTCATAAAGAACAGTGAGTTTTGTTTTGACATATTCCTAAATGCGTGTGACATTCTTTGATCATTTTAACTCCTCCATTACTTACTCCTATTTTATTTCCTTCTCACTTACTCCATACCCACTCCTGTACATCCACAAAACATGTCACCAGCTCTGATCTCTCCCCTTAATCTCTTGTATTAGATTTTGCACTGTTAAGCACATGTTTCCTAAGTTCCTGAAATACACAACACACCACACACACACACACATGCACACGCACACGCGCGCGCGCGCACACACACACACACACACACACACACACAGGGCCGCACACAGAGCCACACACAAAATAAGCTACAATCACTGAAAATAACGAATGGAAAAGCTGCTGGTAAAATACATACAGTGAACTGTACAGGCAAAATGAGAGGAACTTCTACAAGATAATGAAAGCAGGGTTAAAGCTCTCATTTCTGTGCAGTCAATGAACTGTTTAGAAATATTTATGAATTTCTTTATAGCAAATTAGGACTCTGTTTTGCAACACTGAATTCACAAAGCAGAAAACGGGAAAAGTTACAATTATGGCATGAAGAAATAAAACATTTAATTCAGGGCTATTCAGCTTGTCTTACATTGGTGAAAAGAAAAGTTGTTTAGCTTTTTCGTCAATCCCTTAAATATTATAATCAATTAATCTTCACAGATTATATTCCATTATGATGCTATTAACAATGTGAATCACAAATATGGCTAGAAAAGCTCCAGGTATAAAAAATTGGCCATAATCATTTGAATAAAATAGCCTCCATTTCACAGGTACATGAAAAATTTAATTATCCTTTTTACCTATTTTCTTAAATATGAATGTCAAAATAATGTTAAAATATCTTCATCTATAGAAGTTGTAATAATGTAAATAATTAGAACAATGTATTTTACTTTCTACTTCATTCCACAAATGATTTCAATAGATGCTCAGGGTCTCATGCGCAGTTATAACTGAAACCCACTTACGTGTAATGCTTTGTTCTTTCTTCTTTCTCATTCCTTTATTGCAACTACAATTGATGGCCAACTTCACATCTCAAAGACTTTAAATTCTACTTTCTTTCAAGGTCCCCAGTTGGGTCCTAATGATTCCTAATTGTTACTGCTTTTCTGTGGGTCCTTTTGTTAACTTGGGCCATTTACCCTTGGGCAGAACTGAATCACATGTCAACCACAGAGCATTTCTGTGTTCTTGTATTCCAGGACGGATGCTGAGCAGTTCTGAGAATTTACCTGAAGCACCCAAACCTGCACCACCATGAATTTATCCTGCTTTTTAATTCAAAACAAAGAATCTGTATTTTTCCATGCTTTTATAATTGCATGTACAGGACAGTTTTTAAAAATATGGTTTTCTAAAAATAATGTTAAATTTGGATTCAAAGAATCTATGATCAAAACTCACATCTTCTTCTAAGAATGGTGTCACCTGTGGTCCTGTGGTTACCCAGAGAAATAAAATGTATTGGATTGTAGATTAATATAAAGTCAACTATAGCATAATAATAATACTATAAAGGCAGCTATGGTATAAAGGCAAACATTCATAACCCTAGCAATTTTACAATTTTTTCACTCTTCAAATATGTTTTACTCCATTAATTCCACTACTCGCACAGCTATTTTTATATTTGAATGAGATCACAGAAGTCTTCTGGAGGGACTTGATATTCTTTGCTGACATGTAACTTACATGTTAAAATATTTTTCTCTTCCCTTTAAGTGAATCAATGCACATGTTCCTTCCTGGGTAACTTTGTCTCTGCTGCTCTGCATCTCATGCATTAATTCAGCTTCCAGTAACTCCTCCATCACAACACGGCTACTTTTTTTGTTACATGGTGTTGCTTTCATGCCCTGTAAAATTAAGCAAAGGTTAATACTCTATTAAGAGGATTGAATCTTTTAAATTAAAAATGATGGAACTTCTTGTAAGAATAGACTTCACAACCAGTATGGTGGCACATGCCTGTAATCCCAGCACTCTGGAGTCTGTGGCAGGAGGATCTTTGTGAGTTTGAGGCCTGCATGCTCTACAAAGTGAGCTCAAGGTCAGCTTGAACTGCACAGTGAGACCCTGTCTCAAAAGGACAAAACACAAAATAGATTTCACTTTGTTTTCTCCTGTGCTTATGCTTTCTCTTAATACACTATCTGAATGTTATTTTTCTTAATGTACTGCCTTCAGACTTTTGCTTTTTACTTTACCAAACTCCTTGAAACTCCTAGTCTATCACCATGCACCAAACTCAAGCCAAAATGGATCACAGATCTCAATATTAATACAGAAACACTAAACCTATTGGAAGAGAAAGTAGGAAAAAACCTTGAAGACATAGGAGTAGGCAGAGAGTTCATGAACAAAAATCAAACTGCAAGGGAAACACTTCAAAGAATCAATAATTGGGACCTCATCTTACTGAAAAGTTTTTGCACATCTAAAGAAATCACCAGCAGAGTAAAAAGAAAACCCACAGATTGGGAAAAAATCCTAACTGGCTGTCCCTCAGACAAAGACCTTCTATCTAGAACATGCAAAGAATTAAACGTGAACCTGTTCAAATTCAAAGACCCAATCCAGAAATGGGCATCTGAGATGAATACACACTTCCCAGATAAAGAGATACAAAGGGCAAATAAATATATGAGAAAATGTTCTACATCTTTAGTCATTCGAGAAATGTAAATAAAAACAACATTGAGATTTCATCTCACCCCAGTAAGATTGGCCAGCATCAAGAAATCGTCCAATAACAAATGCTGGCGAGGCTGTGGAGAAATAGGAACTCTACTGCACTGCTGGTGGGAATGCAGACTGGTGAAACCACTGTGGAGATCGGTTTGGAGATTCCTCAGCAAACTAGGTCTAGATGTCCCACTCAATCCAGCTATCCCCCTTCTGGGGATTTTCCTAGAAGATCTGAAAACAGCATGTCACTGTGATATATGTGCACCCATGTTTATAGCAGCACAATTTGTAATAGCTAAATCGTGGAAACAACCAAAATGTCCATCCACAGAGGACTGGATTAAAAAACTGTGGCATTTTTACACAATGGAATATTATTCAGCTATAAAGAAAGACAATCTAGGGGCTTTTATAGGCAAATGGTCACAATTAGAGGCCATACTCATAAATGAGGTAAACCAGATGTGCACGTGCAAACAGCGTATAGTATCATTAGTGTAGGAACCTGGAGGTGAGAATATAGATCGGGAGGTATGAAGGGAGACTGCTCAAGGGTAGAGAGCAATCGGGATGAAGGGAAGGAGAGGAGGAAGAGGAGGATAGCTGAGTAGGTATGTATGTATATGCGGGATGGCTGACATGGTTGCACTGTTGTCTCATGTCATACTGATGTGGGAAACAATCGGTGATTAGTTGTTTGATCAACCTTGTATGTCTATTTGCATTGTCCTGACTATACACTTTGAAGCTACCAACATGTAATACAACAACCATTGTCGATCCCCTGCCACATGTAGTTTGGTTTTTGTACTGTTCTTGTGCCACTGTGTGTATGTTTGTTAGTGTTTTTGTTCTTTTACTTTTAAAATTAAAAAAAAAATTCCTAGATAGTTGACTTTCTCACTGCCAACTCTAGTAGAATCTTAAGCATTTATTTTATTAACATTTCCCTCTTTGCTACCCATATGCTAAGTTCAAGGTGAACTATCTGAACAACAACAAAAAAATGGGCTCCCCACTAATAACAGATATATTCATTTGTTAAGAACAATTCCAATTCTGATAAGGTTGTTATTTAGCTCATTGTATATCAATAAAAGGGGTTGTATAGGTAAATAGGTTAAAATCACTCTTATTATATAATATATGTCAGAAAGCTATAAATAATAAATGAAACATAAAAAATTAATACAAAAACTGATATTCCTAATCATTATTCATCCTGTAAAAGACAAAATTATGGTTCAATCATACTAAAATTATAAATATTAGGGATATAAATATTATGAATATTAGGGAAATATTTTTAGTAATTATGATTGAAGATGTAATCATTATATCTCACCACCCTTCAAATTGCTAACTTTTCTTTATTTTCTAAAAAATAAGTTCAGTTAATTTCTTCCTTCATCTTCAATGTCCTCTGAAAGTACATCAGAACTACTTCTTCTCTAACTTTAATTATATTTCTAATTAGTACTTTCTTAAATCTAACTGCCTAAAGCAAAACCACAACTTTGTCCAAAACTCAACATGTATGGACTAAATTCCTTGTTTTGTCTTTATACCAAGCTTATTAAATATACTCAGCCTTTTCTCATCCAGAATTTTCTATACTGTGCCTTTATGTTAAAAAAAACAGAAAGAAATCTTTTCACTTGTTCAATGTGCCCTGTCCTTATGGATCTTACCCTGATGTTTCCCTTACCCACTTGAGAGAAAAATTCTTCTCACAATACTCATGATTATGTAACATTGTTGGCAAACTGTATGATATATGTCAAATATTAACATAATCTAAGAGCCATTAAGTGGCAGCACTATTTTGGATTTGTTTTCATGGATCAGAGAACAGTTTATCCAGTAGCAAATTATGTTTTCAAAGCATCATGAAAGTGTGTTCCTAAAATCTTGCCTGGCATGAAGTGTTTTGGAATTTCTGCAGACTTGTGCGTGCACCATTCTGCACTTTGGCATATTTTCATTTCAGTGAATCTCATCACTGTACACCCAGGTACGTAAGCCTTAACAAGCCAGTTTTCCTTCACATGTCTGGCTGGTTGTACTTACCATGTGCCGTTAATAGTATTAATCAGTAAGGGTATTTAGAAAGTGGATGTTAAGGATCCAACACCTTTGTTCAAGTGATGGTTTTAAAATTAGCTTTATGCTCTTGAGAAAGTTACTTTAAATCTTCTGTGTTTCCTTTTCCATGTCTGTAAAATGGAATGTAAATGTTTTCTCTTACCCATATTGGATGGTGTACTATGTAATTCTCATCTATCTATTCCCGTTCACCTTTCAAAGCAATTGTGTTGTCCCGTTTAAAAACTTACTGAATTTATATTATGTTGAATTACCTAAAAAATATTTTTGTGCTAGGTGTGGTAATACAAGCCTGTAATCCTCGCATTCTGGGAGGCTGAGGCAGGGATTACAAGTTCAAGCCTGGCATATGCAATTTAGGAACTTGGCAAAACTCTATATCAGAATTAAAGCAAGAAAATATCTACTATCCAATAGGTAGATATTAGAACCATAAGTTTCAATTTGATGCTTCATTGAAGATCTGAATACATTGTAAATTCAGTAACAGTAATATAAACAGCAGGGTCCTAATAAAACCTATACCTTTTCTCACTGTGTTTATTTTTTTCTTGCCTACTACCAACTTTAAATACAGACAAATTTTACATATTTCATTTCATTATTAGGCTTATTAGACTTGCAATGTAACATTTTTATGTTATAATTTTTAATTATTTTGGCTCTGAAGAACTCCAGTTTTCTTAAATGACTGAGCAGATTCAGGTCGACCCTCCTTGAAGATAGCCTCACACGTGTAATACTGTGTTCTACATGTGACATACTGTGAGGATCCACATAATCTAATAGTTGCCAAGACTGCGATATTGGATTTATCGCCTGGTGAGGACAGTGACTGATGTCTCAAACAGCTCCTCCAAAACAGCAAATTATTAAATACCAGCAACAGTCAGCAGATATATTGTCATCGTACACATTTCCTTCCAGTCTTTTCTTATTTAAAAATTTAGCATTTATGATGATTCTTTATCCTGTAGTGATATAGAAATTACAAGGACGTTTTAAATTTTTTTATATTTATTTTATAATTATTAGCTGAATATTTTGGTATGAATAGTTTTTCATTACACCCTGGAAATGAGCTGTAATGTCAACAAATCAATCACATACCATAGAGTGCTACACTATCGTGCTATAAATAAAATTTCTGAAATGTATTGATATTGTTGTATAACTGAGATAAAGTTGTTGTATCTGAAGTAAAATACGGAGGTTTATGTTTAGTCTGGATTTCTCATATGAGGGAAATTGTGAGATGGAGGGAGGGAGAGAAAGCAAAATGATACGGGATGAGAATGGAATTGAATGTGTTATTTATATGTACCAGCTCCACACAAGGATTCTAGACATTACGTACCACACACAGGCACTAACAATAGTTAAAAAAAAGAGGTGACCTAATTTTTTTACACTTATTGACAGTGCTTTGCATAGTGTCATTCCTATCTACCTGTGCTCAGTGTGAAAATCTCAGCTTCTCTCCTCAGGCTCTGGCTCTCTCGTCATTGAGACTAGGGACAAAACCTGCTGTCTTATTCCTCTGTGGCTATACCCATGTCCATTTGGAAGCTTCTACTCATCCACATCAGACTACAAATTCTGTCACAGAAAAGACATAGCCTGGTGTTTGAGTCTGAGCGTTTTGTCTAATCTCTAACTCATGAGATTGTAAACATAATGAATGCAAAGCTGAGTTAGGGGAATTACTGTGTCTCCCAGGCCAGCCTGAGCTATATCGTGACTTCAAGACTATCCTAAATTACAAAGCTACCTGTTTCAAAAGACAACACAAAGTTAAAATAAAACAATAGAAAGCAAGAGTGAAAAAGAATAATTATACTCTAACACGTATAGCTTAATTCTATTTAAAGTGATATCTGGCTTTAAAAATAGATTATTATTTCTAAACCCATCTGCTTATTTTTATATCTTTGAAATATGCTCAATAAATACATAAATAGGAAATTATTCAGTAAATGTGCAAATATTTTATGATGTTTATAGATTCTCCCTCAACCTGATATAATGAGATATAATGTTTAAATTTGTTTCCAAAGTATTTATTTATCCTTTTTTGAGACAGGGTCTCACTATATAGTTCAAACTGGCTTTGAACACACTATGTAGTGTAGGCTGGCCTCGAACTTGAAATGACCCTCCTGCCTCAACCTATCAAGTGCTCAAGTGCTGGGATTAGAGGCATGCACTATCATGCCTAGCTTCACAATAGTATTTCTTACCTAGAAATTCTTTATAAAATAAAAACTTTAAAAGAAATTGATCTGGTAGATATAAAAATGGTTTCACATAGCAATTTTTAACAAGAATGCAATGCTCATGAAATAATATATAAATATTGAATTGATTTTTCAAACATATCAACCTTGCCATAGCCTATTGTTTATTTTATGACAGCAATTCTTTTCAGAATTTTTCTATTTAAAATAAGTTAGCTGACAAAAATGTGCACATTCTGAGCTTTATTATTTTCTATTCTACCTATAGTAAATGATAATTCTAGTGTGAATCTTATATTTTGTGTTACTAAGCTTGCCTAATACTAAAAAGAAATTATTATGCTATAGATTTGCAATAGTTAAAATTTTCAATTCCAATGTTAGTTTAATTAAAATTAAAAAGGAAAATATTACAAGAATATGTTCTTATTTTCTTTTGCATATTTTGGTGACTCTAGTTAGTAATAATGTATTACCAATTTTGAATATTAACTACAGAGAAATGATAAATGGTTGAGTTTATCAATATGGTATTTACCTTGTCTTGATCATTATATGCTGTGTGCATGTGTGGAAACCTCACGTTATCACATTAAAATGTGCAATTTAAAATTTTGTATTTACCAGTTAAAATAAATAGAATACAAAAGTAAGTAAACCAAGCTAAGATTTTGGTAGACGTTGTAATTACTTTTCTCTTGTTGCATACACAAAATTCCCATACCCAAAGTTAGACACAGAAAGGTATTTTGAGCTCACAGTTTGTAGAGGTTTCAGTCCATAATGAGGTGACTACAAGGCAGGGTGACATATGGACGAGGGGCATCATAGAAGAGACATACACACCCAAAGCTATGCCAAATTGAACAGTGGACTAATATAGTAACAAACACCTTTGATCCCAGCATCACACATTTAATTCCAGCATCACACACAGTACAGCTCAACACCTCTGAAAAGCCTTACTTATGACTGCATGAGGCTTTCGAGGACATCTAGATGTAAGTCATAATAAGACAAATTTGAATCTGAATTTCCATTTTAGCAAAATTGGCATAGTAACTATATTAATTTTTTTGATTCAGGAATATGTTATCTTTCCATTTATTTAGTTTTTCAATTTGTTTTAATAATATTTTGCAGTTTTCACAGTTATGTGATACTCTTATGTTTATTGCTAAATCTGCTATCCATTCTGTTGCTATTGTAAATGGGTTGTTTTCTTAATAACACTTTGAAGCAGTCATCAGTAGAGAAATCAAATTGATTTTTATTTGAACTTGTATTTTTAAACCACCCTAAAGCTGTTTATTTCTGATCTAGTCTGTGACTTAAAATTTTCTATATATGAAAACAGATCATCTGTAAATATATTTTTCCTTCAAACTAATTTGTGTAACAATTTCCTTTATTTTTGTAACTGTACAGGCTAGAATCTGTATTATAATGATGAGTACAGTTTGAAAGAATGCACAACCTTCTCTTACACTGATGCAACACAAAAAGGAACCTGTCTTTAGTCATTTAATATACTGTCTGGTGTTTTCTTAAAGCTCATTGGTAGTCATCTCTATCATTAGTTCAAAATTATTTTCTTTCTTTTTGCTTGCTGAATTTTTCTACCTCAAAGTTTTTTATATTTTCTTAAATGCTTTTTGTCTGTTGAGATAAATATAATCTTTTGTTTTATTATTATGGTATTTACATTGATTTTTCAAATATGGAACAAATATCTTATTCCTGGAGTAATAATGTCAGCAGTTTGTGATGTATTTTATATGTTGATGGATGAATTTTGTTAAAAATTTTTGGTTTTGGGGAGGATCTAATATGGAGGACTAGAAGACTCATGGGAGATCCTCAGATGGCACTCACTGAGTGAGAAGCTACTTTCTGAAGGAGAAGGGGGAATTCACACTGGAGCAGGAAATTAATAGATTAAATTAATGAGTCATGTAGATTAAAACAAATAAATAGATGATTCATTAAGGGGAGAAGAGCTTCCTCAGGGGTCTGCCTGCCATCACCCGTTGCTCCTCTGGGAAGCAGCCATTTTGTTAGTGAGACAAAAACCTGAGGGACTCACATAGTGCTGCAGAGACCAGATTCTTGGACAGACTTTGCAAACATAAGACCAGAACATGGAGTCTTGCATCCAAACAATGGGGAAAGGTAAACTCCAGCATTGTCTCTAGTACATACTGCAAGCAGGGGAGTTCTCTTGTCCTCTGCTAAGATTTCAATCAGGGATAGGAAACACAGGCCATTGGCATTCTAGTAGTGTCAGCTCAGCTCATGAGCTGTGACCACCAACAGAGTCGTTGGCATGTAGACACAGCCCTTGACACTCAGATAATGAGATCATTTGGCCAGATTGCCCACACAGTCACAGGCAAGTGCCCTCAGACCACACCACCCCAGCTCTCTAGGCCTAACTGCCAGCTGAGCTGCAGGCAGCACATTCGAATCATCTAGCATTAGAATGCATGTCTGCTGCCCTACTGAGTCACAGCTGCTAGTACCCAATTGCAGGCCAGTGCAAAGCTCTTCAGCTCTCTGGCATGGCAGAATGCTGCTCCAGTGGTCAGAGAATATGCCTGTCCTTGGAGAACATGAGCAGTGTCTTTTCTTTTTTTTTT
>PVLD010014248.1:0-53066 GCA_004027595.1 Dinomys branickii
ATTTTATTCAAATCATGGATTTTTTATTTCATTACTTTGAATTTGCACATATTTTATGATTATTTTACTTCATTTTTTATATCTTGAGTTAAATGATTCGAATTACTTGATTATCTTATTCCCAAAGGGAAAGTTTTATTTTCCTTAGTAGTTGTGGTGCTTTGTAAATACTTATTCATAGTACATAACAAGACAAAATTTATACTAATTTGTTTTTGTACCTCAGCTGGACATTCAAATTCACTGTACTAAACAGAAGATATTCTTACTTACTCTTTGTTTTGTTGTAAATTAACACATGTAATTTGTAATGCATTTGTCCATTGCTCTTTACATTGTGATTGGTTTGTGTAAATATGCTCTCAAAGCATATTATTAAGCTCTATGTAGGATAATTATGAAAGACCAATCTCTTCCTCCTCCTTTGTCTGTGATATTTTCCCATATAAACAGGAGGGGGCTAATCACTTGCCTCTTGATCTGATCTAAATTCGGGAACTTGCCTGAGTAATACAATGTGTAGAAAGCTTTGTGCTGAGCATTCCATGACTAATCATATGCAACTCTTCACTTTCTTCTTCGAACTTGTGGAATACTGATCCAGTGTCTGCTATGTGAGATGCTCCAGACCCGTCACAAAGCTTGTGGAGACAACGCAGTGCATAGCCTCATTTACACTCCCAGGGAATGTCCAGGATAATCATGTTTACTTGTCTGTTTGGGAATATAATTTTATAGATATATCATAAAATCTTTACTTCTATAATTTAGGTAGCATAAATTCATCACCTATGGTAATATATCTTCTAAAGAGTATTTTTAAATTTTTTTATTTGTGACCAAGGTAAAGCATTCAAATAATGTAATATCACTACTTTCTAGAGTCTGAAGTCTTGGCTCAGTAGTAGAGCACGTGGTTAGCATGAGCAAGGCCCTGGGTTTAATCCTTGGCAATGGAAGAAAAATGTTCTAATTTTTCTAATTACCAGTCTAATGCTTTCCTTAAGAAGGTCTGGCTGTGAACCCCTTTAGGAAGTACAATGAAACATGCTACAAGAAATCTTTTATAAACCCCAAATTATATTTGGCAGACACCACAGCCAAATCCACAAATAGAACGCTTTGGAAGATCAAAGGTAACAACTGGTGTATGTTTTATTACCATGGCCATACACAAAGATTTTGCAGTTAATTTGAGGTTGTGCATGCTGATTTCAAAAGGAGAGAATCAGAGCTTAGTTATTTTCTTTTTTGGGAGTTTGGCTTTCTTATGTGTACTATTGTAAGAAAGGGGAGAATCTCTTTCAAAGGATTCTATAATTTATACTCATTTCCACTGCAGAGTTAAAAGTAATATTTTTCATGATAAAGGTCAAGGAAAAAATGTGAGTTCTGTGATGTATTTTAATGTAGTAGTTTATCTAGAGAATATTCTTAATGTTTTTACAGGGTAATTTACCTGTCAATCTAGCACTACTGTGGCATACAAATTAGTGCTTGCAAAGAAAATATTTAAGTGTAGAAACAGCAGGAGAATGGAAGAAAAGTAGGCTGTCTCCAAAACTGATGCCACTGCATTTTCTTGCTAAATGGAAACCTGTATTAAGCATCAAGATGCCATAATACCTGTGTTTTTGCATCATTTATTAAAATATTTGTAACCCAGGGATATTGATTGCAACTGTAGGATACAAAACAATACCAGATGATCATATTTAAACCAGTAGATTTTGGCATCATGAACATTGTTGATTTTGTAACTGACTGATGCATTTGGTCAACTACTAGCTCCAAAATATAAACACAAATTTAATTGTATCCATTGAATGCATTTTTTCAGTTCTTTAATGAAATACCTCTCTGTCCCATGCTGCTATTCACTCTGTCTTAACTTTAGTTTGAAACAGGTAGTGTGGCCTAGCCGTCGCACAAATAGACAAGAGGATAACTGGAAGATAGTAAGTTTTCAGCAATGTCTAGCACTGTTTGCATTCAGTCGTAATTATGGGTTACAAGGGGCTGGGGATATAGCTCAGTGGAATAAGCGCTGGCCTAGCAAGCGCAGGGTTCTGAGTTCGATCCCCAGTACCGCAAAAAAAAAAAAAAAAAAAAAAAAACAAACTAAGAAATGTAATTATGGGTAACATTTTCATAATACTGAGGACTGAACCTAGGGTATTTGTACTCAACTATATTCCAGTCTTCTTTAAATTTCTTAAGACAAGGCCTTGTTAAGTTATTAAATTGCCCAGGCTAGGCTTGAACTTGCTATCCTTCTGCCTGAGACTCTTAGAGTTCTGGAATTTCATGAAATATCACCACTCCTGGAACTAGAGTTTAGCGTTTATAACAACTTTGAGGTTTAAGGGAATTTAGGTTAACCAATGAGAGGTTTAAATTAAATATATCTGCTTATTTATCATCTTTTGAGAATCCAAATATGTTTAGTATTTCAAATTCAAGCAATGTATAGTTTTAGGAAGGAAGAATTCATCCATGAAGTTTTATAACATTAACAGCTGGTGCTAAATATAATGTACATGTTATCTGTGCAAGGTAATAAATATAAACATAAACAAGCTAATGTCTAAATATCCATCATCAAAATACCATGTCTATAAGGTCTATGATATCATGTTTACTTATTCAGACAATATTGGATTCACGGTAAATGCAATCGTTTCTTTGTATTTTGATATGCAGCTGCAACCAATGAAGACAAGTTTTCTTCCCTGTATGGTCAGAATGAGTTCTTCACGATCCATCATTTGACTTATTAGTTTGGGCAGCAACCTATGTGTTTCCACAGGTCAGCCCATAAAGCACACATTCCACCCTTAATACCTCTAAAGGGACTGCTTTCCTCCATAGTATAATCACTAGCATTTTGGAAGGTTGAGCAGACATTCATCCAGTATGCAATACTAAGCATTTCAGGAATTTACTTGCAGCTGAAACAATTATGCAGTTCCATAGAGAAATGCGACAATAGAGATAATCAGTCCCTCAAGACTATAATGTGTTCTTTGTATGCATGGCTACAAGTCAGGATGCCAGGGAGGCACGCCGGAGCTAACACACAAGGCACCTGCCATTACAGACCCATAAAAGGATTCGGAAATGTTTCAGCAGGATCTGGTAAATGGATGGTACAGCTATTTCATCAAGTTTAAATCTAATTGCTTTAGTCCTGCTCCCACTAATGGCAATACTGTTCCTGTTACTGTTGATTCAGAAACAATGCTGCTGTGTCCATTACAGCAGTCCTTCAAGCTAAGATGAAACACTATCTGTGCGCTCTTACGCGGTGAGTATGCAAAGTGGAATCAGTTAGAAAACTCATGGGAATCTCCCCTCCAATTGACAGCATATTTGAGGCACTAATAAGCCTTGAAACTCGCTGAAACATGCAACATATATGGCTTCAGGAAGGTAACAAACACTTTAAAGAATGACACTCCATGTAAAACTTATTCAAAAATATATATCACTTCTTACCCTTTGTTTGCTCATGGGAATAACTTTCGATAGTCTGTATAATTTTTTCCCCCACAAAAGGTAATTTGACAAACGTGTGGACTGAAGGAAACTAGCGAAGAGTTCCTGACTTAATACTGGCTATATCCTATCAAAGAGGCTAGAAATGTGGTTCTCCTATTCTTTTCATTCCTGTACTTTTAGTCGAACCAGTAAATGTGCAGTGTGTTTAGAAAGTTGTAGAGTATGGGGTGGGCAAAATACCAGCTCCTTTGCTTATATTCAGTGTCATGCAGTCGCTTTCTCTCTCTGTTTCTGCACTCATAGTGCTTCGGATTAGTTGGTAATTATTGGTAATTGCTTTGTGCAGCACATGAGGAGAATTGGACACAAAGATGTCTTTCTTCTGCAGGTGTGTAGAGAAATGTGAGAAGCCATTTCGCTGTGAAAGTACAGAACTAATAGGCCACTGGCAACCAGAAGTATTTAACACAAAAGATAAATCTCTGTTGCATGCTGTTTCCAGGAATCCCGCCACTTGGGCTAGGAGTGGGGTGGGAAGATATGTTTCTCATTTCCAAATGAAATGATGAAAATCCTTATGCTCTCACACATATGCATGGGGATAATTTGTTTAGTCAAATATAGTTGAATTCATACCATTAGTATTTACTGCATATTGAAAAGAGTATTTCAGTTGGCACTGGTATATAATCATCATTTTTTATAATTTCAAGCTTCCTGCATTCTATGTAATTGACTCACATAAAAGGCTTTCCAATGTAATACTCTTTGTAAGTTGAATATGATGTTTTTTAAATTTATGTTGGATAATTTGCCTTAAAAATTCGTGAAGTGATACAGAATGGGATTTAATTCCTCTATAGAAAAAAGAGATTATCATTACAATATCCTTATTGACATCATTTTATTATATTTTTAATAAATATAAATAAATCATGAAATAAAATTATATAAGGTTAACAGAAATGACCAGAAAGGAACATACACTGATGAATTAAAAATTAATTTAAATTTGTGAAACAGAATGTATAGCAACTTTCATATTCATATGTATATTATATATTTAATAGTGGTAGTATAATATTTTCTGAAAACTTTTTATTAGGCTTTTATTTTGATGTCATCAGTAGAGTAATATGAGTCTTTGTTTGATTTTCTATGATTTGACTGAAGAGTAACAGAAATTTTGGAATAAATAAACCTTATTTTATAACATAGAGTTTCAAAAATTAACATATATTCTAATAGGTATATTAAAATTAATCTCTGTAAAATGGATAGAACTAAATACTTTGGCTATAATGTCAAGGTACTCAATAAAAGTAAATTTTGTAAAACTCCAAAGGAATAAATGAGAAATACAAATAGTGATAAGATTTTATCCTGTCACCAAATCAAATTATCTCAGTTCTCTTGGTTCTATGTCTTCCAACACTGAATTTTAGCCTTGAAGAATTTCAAATTAGCAGAAATTATTTAGAAAGCAATTTCCAGTGCCATATTTTTCATATTGAGACTGTGAAATTTTGTACTGATATGCTGCCTGGTACTAAATCTTATGTCTCTAGGACTTCTACTTTGCCTTTAGGGTTATGGGTATCCTGGTCCTGTAACATCAACTAGTGGTAATATCCACCTCTCTGCCCCATTTGGCATACTTGAGTCATATTTTCCTTACTGTATCCCAATTCTGACCCAACTTTTTCTGACACTGGCAGTGGGGACAAAATGTTATGGTCATAAGATATCCATTACCTTTTCAACTTAACTCTTCCATATGAAGGATGCTGGAATTTGGTACCTGTAACGTAAGGAATTATATCCATCTGGCCTAGGATTATTTCGCTCATATTTCGCTAATATGGCCTGTCAACAATTACCTAAAGAGCAGTTTTATTTCCATCCAAAACTTTATCCAGATTGCACATACTGCTTGTTTGGTTTTAGAATGTGTTTTAGGAGATAAATTCAGGTAACAGTTTATAAGACCACATGAAAGGTTGGGAGAATGATACTGTGGTTCAGGAAAAGGGCAATTTCCAGGTAAAAGCTTCATGGGAGAGGTGACACCTGAGTTATATCTTGAGGGCTAGATTTGCTTATCATCTACATAACTGAAATTCTCATTCTGTATAGAAGATCTCTCTCTCTCTCTCCAAACATGTATTAGTTTAATGGTAGCTCTAGGAAGCAGTAAAGATAAGATATTCCTGATACCTGGATACAAATTTCATAGATTTGTTCCCCACAGTTGGACTTTTCCCTACTCCACTGTGACTGGCTAAACAACAACAAAAAAAAAACCTGAGGCTGTACAAATAAAGGAGGTACTTTGGTTCATGTTTAATGAGGCTAACTTGGCACTTCTAAATCCTCCCCCCAGTGGAAGTGAGGATTGTGCTACAGCGGGACATGCCTGGTGCCATCACACAGTGGAAGCATATGCTATAATCTCATGGTGAGAGAGGAGAGGGGGGCGTTCGGGTTTGGTTTTTTTCTGACAACACATTCTTTTAGGAATTAAACCAACCCTTATGAGACCTAACTAATGAAAAACCAGTGTTCTTGTCTTCACAAAGTTAGTCACGACCTTTCAGTAGTATTATGTTGGGTCCACGCCTTTAGCATGTGGACTTTTGGGCGGTAAGCCAAGCGCAGACTAGAGCACGGTTCTACTAGAACAGTAACTTTTCTTCTTGAAACAGCAAATGAGAATCTCCCCATCACTCTTCTCTTCAGGGGACATATTTTGTTTTGCTTTGAGGCTCTTCTCTCGCTCTCTGTCCACTCAGTCTTAAAGCACATTTTGCACAGATTACTTGAAATTCTTTTTGAGAGTTCCTAGACTTTTCTTCCCAGAGACCCAATTCAGCGCATAGTTCTGATCACTCAGTGTCAGTCTCAGGTCACTTCTGAATGTCTTGGACAACTTGTGCTGTTTTCATTCTTACTGAATCTCAGTCAGACGATTCCAAAGGCTTTTTCATCTTGCACTGATTCCTTCCTCCTCCAGGTGCAAGCATTGTCACTGGAGAATATAAGGACTTTGACCTTGAATGTTCTCAACTATTCATCACACCCACATTCCTGGGCCCCCAAATTCCTGCAACCATAGTCTTTCACAGAACCAGGCCCTCCTGCATGCATTCAATTATTTCTCTGTGCTACTTCTGCCTGAGATCCAGAGAGGGTGTTCTTACAGTTTGGTCAATTCCTTTTTAAGGGTCATGTTTGGGCAACTCACTCAAAACAGCAATTAAACACTAATACCACTATTAACAATCATAACCATCAATACCAGTCTGAACTTTGAAAGGTCTTTCAGAATTACCAGCACCTATACTAATTGTGTGATACATTAACTTAATTAGTAAAGCCATTTCAGTGATTGCAGGACCCAGAATATCAACTCAAGACATTTTTTAATACTTATAGAGCATATTATATGTGGAACTATTAGTATTATTTTCTCATTTGACTTGTAACATGGGACCAATGATAGCAGAGAAATACAAAGAAGACTGTTTCCCCTTATTATTATGTCAGATTATAATTTGGATTAGTGGTGGGATTTCTGATAGGTATTTGTGATGATTTGTGGAATTTATAAGGATTGAAATAAAATTGTTATATTTGGGGATTTATTATATTTCTTATGATTAGCAGCTCCTTTATAACTTGAAATTATCATAGAACAAAAAAATATAGAGCCTGGCCCTGCCAAATTTTTGTATCTTCTCACCTGAAGAAGTCAGGACACAAACTGTAGAGCTTGCCGCTAAAGTGAAGTCTGTTTTATATAAAATGCAACTTTGCAACAATAATGCTTATCCCATTGTGATGGAATAAAAGATACTTTGTGCCTGAGATAGTTTGGCTGCTATATTATGGTGTAGTTTGCAGTTTGTAGTTTAATCAAAAATTTTATATGAACTTTGTAAAATACATTAGAAATGTTTTACTTCTCAAAGGAAATGCTAGAAGACTATGGAGATTTTTAAAAATCTGTTGCTGGCTTCTCAAATATGATCATTTATGCCACTTGTTTTATAGTAAGTAAGCAAGGAACTCTTTCTGAAAGAGCTTTTAAAGCAATCTCATGACAGTTTCCTGATTTTCAATGGATAAAACACCAAGTTTTGATTTTACATGCTAGAAATAATATGTTCATTTGTGAATATATCGCATGGTTACTTTTTATGGACTGATAACTTATTTAAAGATTTAGTTGCTTTCTCAGGAAAAGATGTCCTAAAGCCCTACTTCACTGTGTCTTTTAAAGAAAATATTTTTATTGCTCTCTAAACTAGGACCTTAGGATTTATATAGAAGTGATAAAAAATGTGGCTTTTGAACATCAATTGAATGAAACACTTCTGTTCCATCTTTGAGCAGTTCTTTTTCTTTAATATTGTGGTTTTGATCTAGAAAAATGTGGTGAAAACGATAAAGCCGTCTCCGTGCTGCAAACCATACGTTCTATTATTACAACGCTTCATTCCTTCTTCACATCCCAGAACGGAAATATTTTGAGAGACCTAAGATTGCTCCATTTTCGAAAAATAATGACTCAAAAAAGCAAGAGAAATTTACATCTCAAAAACTTGGAAGTTCACAAAGTGAAAGAGTGAATAACCTTATAAACATTTTTCATTTTCTAAGAGGTTAAAGACTTAACCAACTGACTAACAATCTTTGTAAAAAGCTTTTAACATTTCATTTATTTCCATTGTAGTTAAATAATTTTGTTTCTAGGTGGAGAGTAACAAGTGGATTGTAAGAAATGTTCTTTGTTCAAAGCACAGTATCCGCTGGGAACAGACAATTACTAGTCTGCTACCTCGTCCTATAGCTAGCTGTAGAACTCTTCGCCTTCTTCCTGCTGCCCTGACAACTGACGTGAAGACCTTTGTCTTGAGCAACATCCCTAGATATTTTCACTTATTTATTTAATTTTTTGAGACAGAGTCTAGCTATGATGTTAAATTGCCCAAGCTGGGTTCCAACTTGTAATCGTCCTTTTTCAGGCTCGCAGAGTGTTGGTACTGCAGATGCTCACCACCACTGCTGCTTGAAAATTTTTTGATAGATGAGCACAAGATACGGGCGCTGCTAGGGTTCATTCAGTTTACCACTCACATATCCAAAGTAAAAAACATAATTCTACAAGCTCTAACAGCAAAACTAATGATGTTTATTCCAAAAAGAGAATGCACAGGAATATAATATCAATTATGTTACACCAAGAACATTGTTTCCTGGTTTAAATTTATCACCCTACATGAAATAGAGCAAACCATATGAAATTTAAGATTCTTGTATCCTTTACGTCTCAGAGAATAGAGTTTCAGTCTACCAAAATCTCTAGCTGTTATCTCTTTCCAGTAAAAATAGTGCCTTTTGAAATTAGATAATTCTTGGACAACTTGAAAAATTTCAATACATCTTGAAAAAAGAAACCATGGGTTAAATCTTGTTGAGAAGTTCTAAAGATATAAAAAAAATAAAGACAGTCCAATAATGTGCAGGTCAAATATAGCAAATTTTACCTTGTAAACTTTCAAAAAATAAATAATGAGAAAGAGAGCAGATTCTAAGCTGAGATACATAAAATTCCTCAGTAATTCTTGGCATTACAAATAGAGTGGAATGTGTAAATCAACAGGTCCTTGAGCTCAGCATAAGACATTTATTTTTGTTTATCTTGTGTGTTTTGTTTCCTTATTTTCCTGGTTTCTGTGTGAAAATGAGAGAATCCACTCTTCCTGTCTATTTGCAAACCTTTTATCAAAATAGTTCTACTCCAGTCCAATGAAGACAAGCATTATGTTTGTGAGGAAATATCTTCTCATGCATCTTAAGGGAAGATAAAACAATAAGAAATAGAAAAACAAGAGAAAAGAAGTTGAAAAGGAACAGAAAGAAAATTACATGAAAGGAATACGCTGGATGGAAGGTGAATCTTGTGAGGAAAAAGGAAGGACTGCACTTCCATTAAAATGATCTCCTTGGTAGAGTCAGGAGGAAGAGAATGTAAACCTGAGGAAAAGGTTGACCCATAGCAGTGACAAGAGGGGAAAATGTATAAAATATAAATGAAAAAAAGAGATAGAAATGACAAGAGTGAAATCATACATATGAATGTTAAATAAGAGAGCTTTGCTAGGTCAACTCTAAGAAAACTAGAAATAGCTAAAAGAAACAAACGCATCATATTGCTTCCCTGTGTCCAACTCTGTTCTAATAGCTTAACCTATATTAATTGAATTCTTATAAATTTTCATGAGGAAGTTACTGAGATTAATGTTTTACAAATTAAGGCACTAAAAGAATCCAAAGATATTAGAGAATACAAACATTATTAATAGTAAAAGCAATAATTAGTAATATCAGTAATAGTAAATTTGGGATAGTAACTCAGGTTTAAGCACAGTCTACCTATAAAAACATTCATGTGTGAGAATATATTTTTGTATTTAAAAATTTTATAGATGGGTGAGAGATAGGATGGTAATACTGAAGACCTACAAAGTACATTGTAAAATCAGTGTCATGTGAAAAGTTTGAACAGTTTAAGTTTTCTGAAGTTTATTTCAGGTATTAGTTTTACTTAGATGTCCATGTAAATACACGCATGTGAAAACAGACCCTATCACCACGGGCCCTTCCTGAAGCAGCTCTGGATGTTCTTTTCTCTGTCTTCTGTTGCATGGTTCTGGCTACCTTGCTGCTCTGAACTGATGAAACACATTTACCTTTCACAGTCATTTTGACCCTGGGGAAGAGCCGGGAGCTGCCCAGTGCCAGATCTGGTGAATAAGATGGATGATAACATATGGTAATGTTTATATTTGACAGAGGTTTCTGGAAACACTTGATCAACACAGTAAAAATATGGTGACTGTTTAAATTTCAAAAATAATTAGTACAGTGAAAAATTAGTCCTGCTATTAATCCCCCTCAAGAAACTGAAAATATGCCACATTGCTTTGGACATGCAACTTGCTTTGGATGGTAGTGATTTTATTGATATCATCACGTTGATTTTTGATCACCTGATGTAATTCATCATATGTTAGTGTGTGTGCTTGTGTGTGTGAGTGTATAAGTATGAGTGAGAGAGGGAGAGACAGAGACAGAGACAGAGAGAGACAGAGAGAATAAATATGAGAAAAACCCCCTAAAAGTATTACCTACTTTTATGCCTAGGATGGAGAGTGTATAATTATGTAGAACATTTTTCTTACCTTGTGATGAGTAGGTGTAGGTGGTTATCTCTTATCTCTCCTTCAATAAAAGCAAAAGAAAATAAACCACCTAGAACATTTATTTTAAAAATGAATCATTCATCAATCCAGTGAGTCACATTCCTTATAAAACAGATTTCTCTTTAGATAAATGGGTTTGTTTCAAAGTTCATAAAAATCCTTATAGGATGATTGCTGTTTATAGCATTCTATTTTCAAATTTTTCACTCTTTATAAAATAAAATATATTTATACTGAGAGAACTGGCAAGTGAACACTAGTTATCTGTGCATCGGTGTTCATTGAATATATTCAACAATAGCAACAACTGAGATGAAAAGTGTATGCTCCGCTCTCTCAGAATTGGCTTAAAATCTTAAATTTTACATCAAGATTGCTATATTGGCCATGGAAAATAAAATCTGTAAGATTTTGTTGCCTCTTTTCTAAAAAAAAAGAGTTTTCCTGCTGCATGAGCTCTGTTCCATAAGCCTCCAAACAGCCAAACATTTTATTAATCACATGGAATCAAATGACATTTGCTGTGCTGAAAGCCACCTCTCTCAGTGATATGCTATGATTGGTTCCCTTATTTTTCCTTCAGAGTAACAACTTTCCCTTTTAAGTCACTGATTGTTGCTCTGATCAGTCATATGATAAGGAAAGACATGAATTTTTGAAAGACTGTTTTGTATTAGCTATAGACTTATTAAAAACACACACCTAGAGAACAGCAATCTTGTTTCTCACGTTGATTATAATGTATACTTCATGAGAAAGTGCCTGATGTGTTATATGTGAGCAGAAAAATTTTTGATGGAAATAAACACCGTAAACCTCATGTGTTTAGGCAATGTACATAATTGTGAATTTGCACATTGAATTCCTCCATATAATTGGGTAGGAAAAGACTTCTGTTACAGTGTTTGGTGAGCCACTTAATATTTGTAGGCTCTTCAGTCTTTTTATTCATTTGCATAAATGAATAAAACTCTCAATATTCTTTAATGCAGAGGCCTGATAGCCTTCCAAAGGGAAAATTGCTATGAGTTGACATCACAAATATATGCAGCATGATAAAAATATAAAGAATATTTACATTAAAAATGTTTGACAGTAAAACACACATTGTCATTAACCTCACTCAAATTCCCCCCTTTGCTTTAAAAACACTTTTCTTTCATTCTTGCCACATTATGAAGCCGTTCTGGAAGTTCTCTTTCGTGAGTATCTTTATTTGTGCTGTCCCGGCAACCTCAATGTCCTGAACTAAATCAAAACTTTTACCTTTCATGCTCATTTCATGAACAACATGGTGGAGAGTACACTTCACGTTCTTATCAGCCTACCTTCCCATCAGATGAGCATGAGCAGTACTATTTGCTATGTTTTTTAATCACATATCCTGCAAATTAATTGTTATATTTTTTACCATAATACAACTTTTTAAACATTTAGATACTTACCATATATGTTAATCACTAAGCAAATTTTTATTGGAAGGCAGCAGAGGAGATGTAATTAACAATGGCTAACACTTTAAGACATGGTTTAAATTCACCCATTGATGTTGAAAACTGCGCATCTCTTCCCCAAAGACCCAAAGACCCAGAGAATTACTTGTTGCACAAGCTCAGAAGTAGTCTTTTCTAAGCTGTTGAAATGTTCAAGTAAACTATGTTGTAGATGAATTTCCATCTTATGGTCAGTATTAATCAATTGGCAGATTCATTTTTTTTAACCAGGGGTACATTTTGGATGGCAGTCTAATTATAATATAATAATAAGTTCATGTCTGCAACAGAAATGAACATGACAAGTACAGAATAGTAGAATAAGGTTTTTTAAAGCAGAGGCTAAGACATTTAAAAGAAAGCTGCTTAACAATCTGATACCTGCTTGATTTTTCACCCCCCTGGGGATTTCTATAGCTCTGGCATAGCAGCCATATTAATTGAACTACTTTGTGAGACAAATAATTTTTAAATTTCTATTTAAAATTAAAAATAATATTCATCAATAATATTCAAACAGCGTTTGCAATATAATTTATGAGAAAATCTTGGTCAATAAGATATTTGTGGGGTTGGGAATATAGTTCAGGAAATTGCTCCTGCCTGGTGAATACGAGGTCCCGGGCTCGATTGTCATTTCCAAATAAACAAAAGCAAGCCAAAAATCTGTGAGCCAAAACATTTTTCTGTGGCAACACATATGTACATATATTTATGAGTTTCTGTAATTTACATATTTTCACCTAGTATTAACTGGATGCTGTTTATTTGTCTAGCACCGATCATGTTGCTCACGATGCATTAGTGAATAAAGGTATCTACCTAAAAAGGCTGGCATAGAAACGGGATATAAACTCAATACAATCAGTAAATAAGTGAACTGCATATTAAAGCGGAACAAGAATGTAAGACGGGTTAACTCTAAAAGATACAGGTGAAGGGCACAGAGCAACGAGATTGCACTTAGAAGAGGGAAGACTATTGGACTCATTTTTCTTAGTAACTACTTTCTTGAGGTGTATTTCCCATTTTGATGCCAATTTATGGTGCACAAGTTGAATCTTATGCCAGTGGTTTGTTATTTTGAGTGTACAAATAAAGTTTCTGTTTTGCAATGTAAATGAAGCAGTGAGTTCTAGATATCTCCTACACAACATATCACCTATAGTTAGCAATACTATAACATGCACTTAAAATTTTGTTAGTGGATTAGGCGTCCTGCTATGTGTTCCTGCCACAGAAAGGATCATTTTAGAGGTGATGAAGAGAAGCCTGTCCCTGACTGTGGTGATGATTTCACAGATACAGGCACAGACTGAAAATCATCAGAATGAATACATGAAATATGTGTAGCTTTTGTATATCATTAATTTCACAAATCTGTTTAAAAATAAAGCTATTCAAGTTGATAGCCATTAATACATATATAGAATTGTATAACAAACACCAAAATAAATTTTAGATGATTTAAACACCTCAAAAAGTCTATTCAGATGCTTTGGCTAATTTATGAATGGTTTGTTTGTAATCTGATTCTTTGAGAACAAAACTTCTCCTTTATGATCAGGGAGGGACAGTAGCTGCACATCTTTGCAACATGTGCTGGTGTTGAATCTCTCTGCCTTATGAGCAATTTGGAGTGGAGACACTACTTCCAGCTTGAGAAATGCAGGGCAGAGATTCTTCCTTCAGAGAAACACTGAATAAGGGAAGGGAACCCCTAAAGCATGACTCGATGGAGTTAAAATTAACCTCAGTGGGCAAAGGATGTAGCTCAGTGGCCCAGCACCTGCCTGGCAAGTGCAAGGCCCTGAGTTTAATCCCTGGTACCAAAAACATAAATAAATCAAATTAAATAGAATAAAAAAACCACCTCAGGAACATGCAAGTAGAACTGATAAGAAATTCTTGCTGGGCGTAGTCTGCCCGAGGGTGATATCTTTAGTGCCTGGTGGGATGATCGCCTTCTTGGGTGCTGGGAGTCCAAGGGGATGAGTCTTGGTTCAATTGGTAAAGATTCTCTTTTCTTTTGAATGTTTAGTAGATTATCTTGAATAAATGCTTGTTCATTTTTTACACACTCTGAGAACATTTTTGTGAGGTTTTACATTGTCTGACTTAAAAACCATTCTATGGTTTACAGTTGCTTTGCTGGGACGCATGTAATGTCAGTTTGACAGGTCACACTATCCCCCTCTGTACGTACCCACGTGTGTCTTCTGGGAGAGGAGAGAAAGCGCGTACTTACTTCCCAAACTAGAAGAACCAATTTCAGAGTGTTCAAAAGGCTAGTAGTTTTAGGAAGCCGTAGTTCATGCCCGTTATGCTTTTGAAAATCAAGGAGAAAGAGAGAAGTAAAATAAAATACAGACATAGAAGATAGAGACACATGTACACAAGGTAGTTGAGATAATTGTGCTACTGATTTCTATTGGTTTATTGACAAGAGCTGTTAGTGCCTAATTGTATGTCTGGTCATCTGAGCAACTGCTTTGAAGATAATAATATGCAATATGACAACTATTGTTAGTTTCCTATAACCTTGTTTTGAAACTCTGTACCTTTTTTTACTGATTTTTGTTGTTTTTTGTCTTTGTTTCTGTGGGGTATTTGTTTGTCTGTTTTCTCTTTAAAATAAAAAAAAAATCAAAGAAAAAGAAGACATTTGCTGATCTTGGTCCAGTGTTACATCAGTTTTGTGCACGTTTGTGCAATTACTGAGTGCCACAGGAAAGAAAAAGTTAAGTTGGGGCAGGTTTTTAAAAGCATGGCGATGTTTGAGAGAATGATAAATAATGATGTTTCCATAGCATTATTTGTGAAAGTGTGGGTTCTCTCCATGTCCCACTGTGACGCCTTCGGGGTTGCTTCCACTACCGTTTACCTCCTACATCTCCATAGCATCTAAAAGAGAGAATAACACATTGCTGCTTCCATTTATCTATAGTAGAGAAAGTTTTATCAAAAATTATTATAGTTACAGATTATTGTGTCATGAGGTGATATATTTTAACACATGTATTGATTTAGGAAACAATAGTTACTACTTCCTCACTGACCAAAAACCTTGGCAGAAGTGTGATCTTGCACTGGATGGGTCAGTCCATCCCACAAGAACTGATAGTCTGGAACAGTTACAACTTCTCTCTTAAGTGATGTTTTTCAATTTCACATAGTGCAAGTTATTGCACAGAGTGGATACATCATTATTCTTGTTTCTTACCTAGTTTTGTTTCCCTCAGGGCTAGCAGTGATTACTTTCTAGTAATATATACATATTTTGTATTTTGAGTGTTGAAATATCACTTGAGAAAATTTTATTAGACTTCAATTTATTGTTATAACATTCAACTTACAAGCAGATATCAGAAGTGCTTTTGCATTTATTGAATGTTAATTTATATTTTAGATGGAAGTAACTGCCTTTCTTTTAGTGTAAAGCATGACAATTTTACAAAGAATATTTAGATATCTTGTAAGGTGCTAGTATTTTAATGTATTCTAAAGTAATATCTCTATTTTGAAGTGTAAAATAAATATATTGTCAGAAGAGTGCTGGTTATTTAAAAGAAGAATATCACTACATTTATTTGGAGAGGTTGGGAGTTTGTGACACCTGATTGACTTCTTTATGTTGCTGTGTGTTTTAGGTCAATAGACAACTAAGCCATGTTCATTCTCTTTTATTATGTTCACTTCACAGAAATAATAATAGAGAAGCCAAGGTTTATGCATAATGTAAGTAATCTGGACGAGATATCATAGCTATAAAAAGTGAATGCATAAAGTCACTTTCTTCTGACCAACAACTGACAATAAAATTAGAGGTAGTAGACCAAACCTACCTGACCAATATTTTTTGTTTGTTTGTTTGTTTGTTTGTTTTTGCGGTACTGGGGATCGAACTCAGGACCCTGCGCTTGCTAGGCAGGCGCTTATTCCACTGAGCTATATCCCCAGCCCTCTACCTGACCAATATTAAAGTAATAGCCAATTTGGAGTTTCATACAGAGCAGTCCGGTGCACAACTTTAGACGGAGACTATAGAGTTCCGGTTTTCCTGGTTTCCCAGGCCCCAAGCTTTCATCCAAGAGTTTCCTGTAGTAGGATAGCAAAAAGGGAACCTTTTTTTTTTTTTTTTTTTTTGAGACTCATGACTGCTTCTTAAGAGCCAATGATATAACTTACCAAGAGACTTCTCAGAAGATAGCGTAGTGGTAAAAAGCAGAGAAAAAGCCTCCCTGAGAGTTGCCATCCAGAAACTGGGAATATAGAAATGCAAGGAGTACAAGCAGGGAAGTGGGTCTCCTGAACTCAGGAAGGATCTGAAAAGAGAATTCAAGCCCACAGGGAGAGCAAAGAGAGAAACTTCATGAAGAAGGAGGTAGCCCGCAGAGCCTTCTCCTTGAGATGGGGCTTGCAGCATTCAGAGAGCGGTGCAAACCTGCAGACACAGGATGACTGCTGGCGACGCCAGAGGACTGCATAAAGAGACACAGCAGCGGAGGGGAGCAGTGGACAGGAAGGACCGCTCTGCTGGTGGTGAATATGAGGGCTCATTTGTCCCATGTGAGAAAGCAAGTGGCTGGGAATCATCTTGGGCCAGCTGAGCTCGGAACTCAGAACAACTGCTGGGTTCATCTAGCAGCTCCCACCTGAACCCAAAGCCACAGAAAGTGTACTGGCTGCTGTAGGCTGAAGGGGTCTGGGCTCGGTCCCATGGCCAGAGTACAGCCTGAACTTCAGGGGAAATAAAGGCGCAGGCTCAGAGTTTATCCACTACTCCCCATAAATCTACTGAGGGCTTGCTGGGATAATCAACACAGATCTGGACTCTGCACATGTTGTCCACTAGTGACTGCAAAGACATACCTGGAAGTGGAAATTTTTCTTCTTCTTCTTCTTCTTTTTTTTTTTTTGGTCTCTCTCTTATTTGTGTTCTGTTGTGGTGGTGGTGGTTTTGTTTTAGTTTTTGTTTTCTTTCTTTTTTTCTCCCTCATTGTCTGATCTTGTTTTTATAGGAATGTGAACATGGGTTCTAGCACATAGAACCCAAGAGTGAAAGATGAGTCACTATTCCTCTGTAAGATACTCGCTTGTGTTCGTCGGTTTAAGTGGTAAGAAACCATCACACTACTTAATTCCTTCACTCCTTAACTTTCACCCCATCGTTAAAACCAAAGTTTATATACAGAACTATTTTAAACTGACTGTACTCTCTGCAGTACAGGCAAGGCATGAGATACTGGCAAGAACTACAATTACTACCCAAGGAAAGAGAAAAGAATGATGATTCTAGTATCACCTATTTTGTTATATACGAGAAACACCTCGAAATGTCAAACATGGTGCTGCAGGAGTGCTGGATAGAAACACTAGTGCTTATCGATAGTTAGCCGAGGTCAGAAAGAGTTAAAACAGTATAGTAAGTGTAGCATATATTTACAAAATCAGTATATGTACACTTCAACATCATGTGTTTTCATTATTTAAAAAAAGGTTAATAAATCTTTAAAGACAATAGGAGGACTAAATATTGCTTTAAAATGGTAGGTATAGGGTATGAAATCATCACAGAACTGTAATCAGACAGCGAGATGTGTGTTACCTGTTTTACACATTCTTGCAGGTCATATGAAGAAGGAAGTGAAGAGAGGTATGCTTTTATTTTGAGGACAGTGAACTGAGTAGAATTTTCCCAATTCTGCGAAGGTGCCCAAGCTTCAGGGTACAGGAATAAGGGCGAGAAGAGTCCTAGTCATGTTTCATCAGTCAAGAGAGAAGGTACACAAGATGTCTGCTACAAGGGTGGTATTCTGCACTGAAAGGTATTTTACTTTGACTTAGGACCATAGCACATTGGTTAGAGCATACGCTCTGGAGGCGAGAGATTTGAATTCTGTTGATTACATGCTTGATTCTCTCTGCCAAGAATTTTTATTTCCCTGCACTCATATCTAAAAGCATAGTACCTATATTGACTTTAAGTGATGTGTACAAAACCATGGGAAAATAACAGTATATATTAAATTTAAATAAACAATAATAGTTATTTTCAGTCTAACTTTAGTTACATTTTCAACAACCCTGTAATAACCACATCCTTTAAACCAAGCTCTTGTCGACAAGGGGTTTTATCAGACTCACCTTATTTTAGAACATATTGTAAGGAAAAGATGATTAATATTACATACAAAGTTTAATCTCTCCTTTTTCAAGCCCTTTGTCATTAATTTGTAAGTCCAGAAATGTGTGACTTATTTGCTCAACTCTTCTGTTTTTACAGACAATCCAAAACAGTACAAAAACGGGTCAGACGGAAGTTCTGCAAATAAAAGGACACCTTTCACTGGATGAAACTGACTTAGCATTTGGCCTCTTATAAACACATAGAATTAAGTCTATGCTAGTTCCTTTTTGTACATTCAATAATGAAACCTTTCAAAGTTATACCACTGTATATACTACCAGAAATTTTTCTGGCAACAAAACATAGATTAGTTGATGTTATAGGAACAAGACCCAGTGTTTAGAACAAGAGATGTCAACACATATAAATTTATTAAACCCAGATGTTTTTCCTCCCAAACTATTTCTTAAATTGAAAATATTAATAAAACAAACATAAATAACATATGTTTCTGTACATTTTAGCAGTGAAATTTACACAATTCACCAGTTTCTCCGTGGTATTTTTATTAGCATTTTATAACCCATGCTGATCTTCATTTGGATAAATTTAGAAAGATTAATGCCTCATGTTATGCACCAAAGGTGTAAGATTAAGTAGAGTAAAAACCTTGCTAATTATCACTTCTCTGATCTACACACCTGATACTTCTTGCAAGAAGTGTTCAGCAAATATTAAAAGGAGGTCACACAACTGAAACACTAGCTTTCATTTCCACATTTAAGTAGATATTTAAAGCATATATGCACATTTAACATTTTAGTAAATACTTTGGGTTTATGTGTTATGTGCTATCACTTGCTAAATACAATGTTAAGAAACAACTCGTGGAAAACTTTTTATATACTCAAAATCTGTTTCTGACACTTCCTTCTAGCATAGGACATTTCTGTATTTATTTCAAAAATTTTCTCTCAGTCTTTCTCAGCTAACATTTTCTAGGAAGATGTCCAACCAAAACCTCCAAGGAGCTTGACCCAAAAACTGTATCACAGGATCTCCACCTGGAGTTTTAGCTTCAAAAACTGAGCATTTCAACAGAAAAGATGAAGTAAGAGATGCACATTTTAGGGTGTGTATCAGCCCCTGTTTCAACCCTGGAGCAAAATACCCTATACCTACATTTTAAAGGACTTTTATTTTGATTCACGATTTCAGAGGAGCCAGTCTATGGTAATAGGCTTTAAGGTTAAAAATAAAAATCAAGGTGGAAAACTGGCCAAAGGAGTCTGCATTGTTGGCAGCCAACAAACAAAGGGAGAGAGAAGGAAGTGGCTGGAAATGAACAAATCCTTCAAACTTATGATTGATTCTATTGACCCACCTCTTGCAACCGGGCCCTATCTCCTAAGAGTGTATACAGCTATGCCCTCATCTGTGGGTTGATAAAATGATGAGTACAAAAACCCTGTGATCCAGTCACCTTGCAAAAGCACCACCTCTGAACACGTGACACTTCTGAGGGAGTATTTAGGTGGAAACCATAACATAGACCAAAAATGGACAGTTTTTCTAGCTTTATGGATGTATAATAAAATTCAAGAGGTATGATGTAATGCTTTGAGAGAACACTGAACTTATGATTTGCTCTCAGCAAATTGCAAGTAAACGAGATGTGATTGAAAATTAAAGTAAATGTTTAAATTTTTAAAATAATGAATTACAGCAAAATCACATTGCCATTAACTCCCCTCAAATACTCCCTCTCATTTTGGATACACTTGTCCATTGTTCTCGGCATTTTCTGAAACAGTTTTGGAAGCCCCTGTTCATAAGGGTCTTTGGTTGCTCTCCTTTGATTGCCTTGATGTCCTGAATCTCTTCAAAATGTTTAACTTTTGTGGTCACTTTCACTTTGGGAGTAAGCCAAATGTCACCTGGTGCCAAGATTGGTGAACAAAGTTGCAAACAATACCTTGTGCTGTTTTCGTGAGCTTGACTTTCTGTTAATGACATTAAGCAGCACTGTGTATCCTTGATGACATCTAGGAAAGACACTAAAGAGAACTTCCAGAATTGCTTCAGAAAATAGAAAAATGATCAGATAGTTATGTTCAGAGTTAAAGGAAATATTTTTGAAGAGGATTAATGATTATGTATTTTTTGTGATAGCTTCTTTTCTAATTTAAATATCATGTGGTTTGATCACATCTCATAAAATACATTAACTATACTTAGCATGATGTACATTAGGTCTCCAGGACTTGTTTAACATATCTGTAAGTGGGTAGCTTTGAGAGGTTATGCATTATTTGTTTTCCTGTGACTTGTTTCAACTAGCATAATATCATCCATGTTCATTTATGTGATATGGCAGAGTTTCCTGATTTTTTAAAGACAAATATTATGTCATTATTCCTGTGTGTGTGTGTGTGTGTGTGTGTGTGTGTGTGTGTGTGTGTGCGTGCATGTATACAAAGAGATAGCATTAGGTTTGTATGATTAAAAACAATGACCCTCCTCTGTGGGTCATTTCCTTACCCTTGTAATTGGTAATAGTGCTACAATACTTGGGGGAAGTGATATCTCTTCGGGACAGTAATGTACTTTCCCTGAAACATACTCCCAGACATGGGATTCTTGTAACATATGGTGGTTCCATTTTCTGAATTTTTGGAGAAACTCTCATATATATATATTTTTATAGCTGTTGCTTCAATTTAACTTCCCGCTAATAATATGATTCCCTCTTCTCTATAATTAAATCTGTATTTTGTATCCTTTGACTTTTATAATAGCCATTTTTACAAATACACATAAAATGATAGCTCGTTGTGATGTGATTTGTATTTTCCTACCGATAAATGATGTTAAGCACCTATTTTTTCAAGAAATATCTATTCATGTGTTTTGTTGGCTTTTGGCTTTTCAATAGCATGTCATTTATTTTGAATATTAACTGCTTGGGAAATATAAGTATTTTCTCTCATTATTTAGGTTACCTTTTCATTTTGTTGAATATTTCCTCTCATGTTGGAAGGTTTTTCTTCTTTTTTTTTTTTTTTTTTGGCTACACTCTCTCATGTTTATTTTTGCTTTCATTATCCTACACAAGGAATCACTACCAAGAATATTGCCATGGAGATTTTCACCTATTTCTTCTTCTAGGAATTTTGTGGATTCGGGTCTTTGAAGTTAATCCACTTTGAGATGTTTCCAGAGTCTCAGCTACACTGGCTTAGGAAAGGGATGATACAGGCGAAAGTGATCTATTTTCCTTTCTCTGTGATTATTCTCAGTTTTTTCTTCTTTGTGTTACTGGCCTCCTGAGCTCTCCCACAGTCATTTTTAATCATACAAACCTAATTGTGTCTTGTTAAGGTAATGAGATTGGAATCTCCCACTGCCATGATTGTGACATCACTGTAATCTATTTTTATAACTGTTTTCAGGCATCTCCTCTTCCTTTGGTTGTTAGATGCTACACGTTACTATTCCAAAAAGTTGCTGCTTGATTTAGTTTGGCTAGATGGTCCATGAGCCTACTGAATTCTTCCAACTTCTAATGGGGAATATTAATTTTTTCTTTAATAATTTACAAAATACACTAATATATTCACAGTATTATATTTGAGATAATCATGAAGCTTAAATAAAACAAGTAAATACTCATTTTATTCTCCTTTTTTAAGTCTGTCCCTCTACAGAGGTAATCACAGCTAATAGTTCTATATTTATATGCACAGAGTGCTTTCTATATGTTATGTATTTGTGTGTGTGTGTCTGTCATGCACTTCAGTTTCTGGTGCATTTTCTCAGGCTCTGAATTTTCTTTTCATTTTTGAAATCTTTTGCTGCATGAATAATTGACTTGTTAATTTCTTTACATGCATTAATTTATTTCTACTCATGGACCTTGATATTTTGCTTTGATCTAAAGATCATAAAAGTACCCCTTATAATTGTTTTTAAATGTTATGTGATATGGCTTTCATATTGCTTACATAAAATGAAAAAAATTCAGAATTTACTTTTATTTATATTGAGTTTAAGTTTCCCAAAATTAAAATATTCACATATTGAATAGATATAGTTATTTTTCATTGATCTAAGCCACTCAGCTTACTGAAATTAAAACATACATAGCTTTGCTACAATCTATGTCACAATTTCAGGATATTTATATATGTTTCATATGCTTAACTATATAAAATAATTTCATGTTTTATATGAGGCAGAACAAATTATCTCCTATAATTTATATTGTTGAATACTTTCATTCTTATGATTTTTAAAATCATCTATTATTAATAATTCCATTGGATTTGTTTTGAGTATATGAATAAATTTAATGTATAATTACATTTGATACATCTCAAATATGTGTTTTGAAATTTAGCATGCATCTCCAGACAATCAGTACTTGCAATGTATTGTTGATAAAGTTTCACATTCTATCAGTTTTGCAAATTACTTGTTAGAATTAAACATACATAATTTACAGATACTCTTGCTCTGGGGAATGTTCATTTATTTCCCATCATACTCTTTGTTATGTTACCACTGACTTTGAAGAACACAAAAGCATTATATATTCATCTCTAATACTATATCCTTAGTGAATTCAGTTCTTAGATTTAAGAGTGTCTTAGTGATCAATTTTATTGATTTTTCTATGGAAAGAGATTTGGGTGTCATTGATTGAATTGACGGGTTCTTTGTTCATCTTTCTCATTGATTCCTGCTTTTATCTTTATTAATTCCACTGTTTTGGCAATTTATGTTTTTTTTAAATTGTCCCTGAATTGACCGTTTACTTCATTTATTTTCACTCTTCATTAGCTTAAACTAAATAGACTTATGTGTATTTCCCTTTTATAAATTTATTAATAACTATGGGTTTGATCATATCACCATGATTTATGTGCACCCATGTTTATAGCAGCATAATTTGTAATAGCTAAATCATGGAAGCAACCCAAATGTCCATCCACAGAGGACTGGGTTAAAAAACTGTGTCATTTTACACAATGGAATATTATTCAGCTGTAAAAAAAAGACAAACTAGGGGCTTTTGTAGGCAAATGATCACAATTAGAGACCATACTCGTGAGGTAAATGAGATATGCATGTCCAAACAGCATATTGTGTCATTAGTGTAGGTACCTGGAGGTAGGAATATAGATTGAGAGGTATGTAGGGAGACTGCTCAAATGTAGAGAGCAATAGGGATGAAGGGAAGGAGAGGAGGAAGAGGGATATGTATGTATGTGAGAGATGGCTGACATGGTTTCACTATTGTCTCATGTCATTTTGATGAGGGGAACAATCAATGATTAGTTGTTTGATCAATCTTGTATGTCTATTTGTATTGTCCTGAGCATACACTTCAAAGTTACCAATGTGTAATACAACAACCATTGTTGATCCCCTGCCACCTTATTTGCAGTTTGGTTTTTCTATTGTTCTTCTGCTACTGCGTGTATGTTTGTTAGTGTTTTTGTTCTTTTACTTTTAAAATAAAATAAAAAATAAATAATGAGTGTGTAGGGGTTTTTTGTATAGACATTATACTATATACAATAGTCAATTAAATGTTTTGTGCAGTCATAATGAAGTAAATTATCCAAATGTGAGCATTCAGTAAAGACAGATTTGGGGTTCAAACCCACAGGTGGCCCAACACAGAGCAGAAGTGTAAAGCCCTATGCCCTCCCAAACTGGAAGGGATATTCATCCACAGCCACCAATTTTGAGTTCCATTCAGTGTAAGAATTTATTCCAGAAAAAACTTTTATGCAGTTTTCTGGTTTGTGCATTTATATTTGTTATTTCTTTTGATAAAGTCAAATAGTAATGCTTTGAAATACATAATGGGACTGAAATAATTCCTGTCTTTTAGAATGTACAAGTATTTTATCTAATGGTATATTCTGTGGTTGTCTAAATATTACAGATGTGTATGTAAGTATACATGCACAGCACATATGTGTGTAGTTATGTTTGTTTTCATTGTATATATTGCAGTGGATTAATAACTGGTGGTTATTAATTAATAACCCCAAGCTGAACTGAGTAAGTGTGGTGTTGGGTGCGGGAAGCCCACCTGGGGATTGTTGCTAGCAGCATAAGAGGCAGAACTGTAGGAGGAGAAAGGCTGTTGAGAGCTAAGAGAGGCTGTCGGGATCTGAGAGAGGCTGTTGGGAGCTGGTAGAAAATGTAAGGAGAAGTTGGGTTTTGGAGGAGCTTGTCATGCTGGCTTTCCTGATCAACTTGGTTGTTTCCATCCTCAGAGGAGCTCAGGACCCTGTTGGCAGTGAGAATGTCTTTAGTTCACTCTGGGGGAACTCTGGTCCTCACTCTGAGCATCACTTCCTAGCTCTGGAGGGTAAGATGGTGCACTGCCAGCCTCTTCTGGAGCAGCTTGCTGCCTTGGCTTTCCTGATGGGAACTCAGCTATCTTCAACAGTGGATCAGCTTGGGACCTCCCTGTAGCTGAGGATGGCTGTGGTACCATTCTGGAGAACTCTGGTTCTTCTGAACGTCACTTTCTGGCTCCAGTGCAGATCCCTCAGCCTGCTAGCACAGATCCTTCATCCTCCTAGCACAGACCCATGAAGGCATCCAGGCATTCATGAGATGTTGTTATGGGTTCTTAGGCCTGCAGGTGGACTCGTGGGAGGCAATGTTATGAACTCTAGGTCTTCAGCTGGACTCATGTAAGACATTATTGTGCATCTTAATGAGTGGACAGACTTCCTGCATTCTTTTATATATTGGTCTTTATAAGATTATTACAAATAATCATAAAATATGTCCTGTATTATGTTGTTATAATAATTGTTATATTGTTACCCTCGCAAAAATATTCCCAAACCAACACACACATATAAAACACTAATATTATCAATATATTACATGATCCTCTCTGTCTCTAATGGGTCCATTTAAAAGAATTAATTTCCTTCACTACAATTAGGTGCTTTCACAAATCAATTTTTTAAAATTCAAAATATAAAGAAACAATTATTTCTTTTAGCTTTAATAATTTAAAACATATCAGAATCTTCACGTGAAGTGTATTACATAATGTTACATCATCTTGGTTGATTATAAATTTCCTTTTGTGTAGAAATCTGTCCGTCAACTTATTTTGTCTCATTAAATTGTTCATAAATTCTTCTATTTGTAAACATTTATGGTATATGTGTTTCAATGTAATATTTTTAATCTTTCTATGTATGCTACTACTAATTGTATTTTCAAAATAAAATGTTGGAGTTAAGTTTTTAAAATAAGGATTACATTTTTCTGTACATACTGAAAAACTACTGTTCTCTGAATAGATACAGTTTTATTTTCTAACATCTACAATAAAATTTCTTAAAATTTGTATCTTGGGATAAATTTTTTTAATGACTTTACCTATTATATTGACCAGTACCATGTTTCATAAATGAATAACACACCACATTGTTTTCAATCTTGTTTGTTAGAATATTAAGTGCAACGCTCATGATCAGAGTGAAGTCTAGGTGATAGTATTTTTTCCCATTGTGACCACTTTTGAGAATATGGTGTTAGACTGTTTCTTCAAAATCATGTAACTAATTGTCCATCTTATGCGGTAATTACTTAATTATAATACAGATGATCTATGTTGTGATATATAGTGTTCTCTATCCTTTTACAGTAAACTTTGATTGAACTTATAAAAGTTTTAAATGTTGACTATATGCATATTTTCTTAGGAGAATTATTTTCTTTAAATAGTTGCCAAGGTATTGAAGGTCTTAAGTAGTATCAATTACTTACTTAATCATGTTAGATTTTATCTACATAATGTTATGTCTTATCTACTCCACATACTTTTCATCAAATAACACTTTAAGTCTATTCTGGACTTACAGAATTATGTGAACAATTTCACAAAGATCATGTATAACAGAACAGAAATAAAACAAGTTGTGGCATCTTCCTCATCATATATTATTGTGATTACAGGCATGATAGAAGAAGCCTTTAAATATTGTAACACTTTACTCACCATTACAAAAGTAAATATCCAAAAGACTTGGAAATTGACAATCATATTTGTCATCATATATCAGATAAAGTGAAAGTATTACTACTAATGAAACTTTGCCATAAATGCTGCATTTGGCACTCAAAATATATTCAATACCTCCTATAGATTTTACTAAATTTATGTAGCAAGTGAAAATACCATAGCTAATAAAAATTATCCAATGTTGTCACTCCATTAACACCAAAGTACTGCTCTTTTTAATACAAGAATGTTGGATGGTTAAGATGATATTTTAAAAATGGACTTGTTGAGTTTTGACACTGTTGTTAGAAAATAATCAAAATGTAGGGAAACACAGTACTTTAAAGACCATATGAATCAAACTCCATAGGTTTGGTTCTATTATAAAAGTCTAAAGTGCAACAGCCAGTGAATGTGTCAAAAAATTATAAGAAATGAAAGCTCTAGGTTATTTGTTTTGTATTGGTGTTCTAAGCAATACTTAAGGGAATGTGGGTGCATTAAGCACTTTAGACAACACTTGCAACATTGACTAAAGTAGCAATATCTGAAAAATTAAAGGAAGAAAGGATCCATATTGTAATCACTCTAGTACATGATTACAAATTTACAAAACATGTGTTACAAGGATGTGTCCAGATATGTTCATAAACAGAACTTTCTCCTATGAACCCTTGCAGTGTAAAAGATTAAATATTAATGGAAAATATGTACACATGTATCTTATTATTCTAAGTGGAATGAAATCTAGTTGTGCACAATTTTTATGTCTAACTGCTTTTTCTTCCCATTTACATTTTGCAAGAACAAGAAGCTTCAGCTGGAAAATTGGCCCATAATCACAACCTATTAAGCTTCTACTAATATTGCTATACAAGTAATGGGTTTTAAATGAGCTTATCCATTTTAACATTTATATAATTTATTAACTATTTTCCCTTTCCCTATTTTGTATATGAACAAAAACCTTGGATTGGCTAATTTTCTTTTACTGAAATTTTTGAATCCTCAATTTCAGCGATAACACAATCACCAGTTACTGGTGATAATTGTACTAATCAATACTGTGGGCATTATGATAGAACTTGATGTACCACGAAAGACCACTCTTGTTGAAATCAGTGGCTCATGTATGCCACAAAGTACCTACCTTTCACAGTGCTGGCATGGATAGGAAGATCAACTTACATACCAGCAAAAGTAGAATTATTATCTTTGGAAAAGCAAATTGAAGTTATCACAAATTGCAAGTATCTATGCTTGAGCCTACTGTTAATGTAACTAGTGAACCAAATGGGAGCCTAAGCATCTGTCCTGCAGTGAGGTGGGCTGTGGATTGCGATGAAGGCCTGACCGTCAGGACTGGATGTGTGCTTCATGTTTCTTGTGTGAGAGAGAGCAGCAGGAGAGACACAGAGTTGGAGCACTGCGCAATGAACACAAGAGTTACAGATCAATTAAGGACAAGTGAATAAAACAGGTTGTGATCAAGAGGACCAGAGCAAAGGGCAGGAAAGCAGGAAATTTTGACATTATGCTGTCCCCATGGGTGAAATTACCAAACAACACACAGGTGAGAGAATTCTTGCTATGACATCGTCTTGGTCATGTTTCTCTCGTTCCTGAGACAAAATGCCCAACTGCCAAAATGAAGGAAGGGAAGATTTATTTAGCTCACAGTTTGTGAAGGTTTCAGTCCATGCTCGGCTGGCTCCAAGGCAGAGTGGCACATGGCAGAGGGCAATAGTGCACGGCAGGGGAAAACAGCAAAAGCAACAAGAGCAAAATAGAGGATCAGCAAGGAAACCTCTTTCCCTTCCTTACATTATATGCAACCTACCTGCTCCAGGGCAGATATAGCACTCTCACACATATGAACCAATCACAAACTCGAGAAACCTGCCCCATCACTGCATGAGGCTTTTGGGAGACACCCAGACAAACACCATAACAGACTTGACTCTCATCACTTGGGAAACAAATTATCCTTCTAAAATGTCACACAGGAGTTTAACTAATTAATGATGGTGCTACTTGTAAATTACCCTTTGTGATTTTTTTCATGTTTCTTTTTTCCTTCAAGGAAACACCAGTCATAAAATATGTACGTGCATTATGGATATAATTTATTTTTATTAATGTATATTTGCAATACTAAATGGTGATGTTTCTTTGGGGCATTATTAATTGCCTATAATATGTCTGCACAATGTCCAATCCCTTTATCCCATCTCTTCTACCTTTCGTCTTTTCTCTCCTTTTCCTTTGCTTCATGAGCCTACTCTCTATTTTCCCATCTCTCCTGTATGTTATTCATTTGTTTATATATCTATATTTGGTTATAAATGTATATTTCACTTAGTAGCAAAATATGTGATATTTAACATTTTGAACATGGCTTATTTCATCTAGCATGGTGATCTCAAGTTCCATTTGTTTTTCCTATAAATGACATGATAGCATTCTTCTTTATGGCTGAATAATATTCCATTACACACACACACACACACACACACACAATGTATGTATATACACACACACATATATATATACCACCCTTGATTTATCCGTTCACCTGTTGGCTGGCATCTCCATTGTTTCCTGAGCTTAGGTGTTGTGAACTGAACTACTATAAACATGGTGTTCATGGATAACTACACTGTGTTGTTCCTCAGGAGTATACTCAAGGGAGGTACAGCTGAGTAAGATGGTGTTGTAAATTTTATCTTCTTCAGGATGCGCATTCCATTTATAGTAATGGTTTTCCTGGTTGATAGTCTGGCTGACAATGCATGAAAGGTTTGTTTTCCTCACAACCTCACCAACATTCAGGGTTTTTATATATTCTTGGTAGCTGTTCTGAGGGGAATAAAATGGAATCTCAAAATTGTTTTGATTTGCTTTTCACTGAATACATTTTTTTCTTATAGTCATTGGCCATTTGTAGTTCTTCTGTGAAGTGTGTATTCTATTTATTTGTTCTTTTTTTGCTTTCTTTCTTTCTTTTTTTTTTTGGTACTAGGAATCAAGCTCACTACTTGAGCTTACCAGGTAGGTGCTGTGCCACTAAGCTATATCCTCTGTCCATTTTGAATAGGTCAATTCTTTTGTGGGTGTTAACTCTTGATTTTTCTATATGCTTTAGATAGCAGTCCTCTACTAGAAGGTAGCTAGGAACAATGGTGTCCTATTCTGTAAATTTCTCTTTATACCACTGATTGTTTCTTCTGCTGTTCAGAAGTATTTACTTGATTTAATCGTTTTGTGGATTCTTGATATTATTTCTTATGCTGTTGGAATTATATTTAGAATATCTTTCTCTGTGCTTGTGTATTTTTCTACTCTTTCTTACTGATGTAGCATCCACATCCATTGTCTTGTAATCAACAGTGACAAATATTGTTAATGGTAATATGGAAAATATATTGAACTCCTGCTGCAAGTAATGAATGAATCCATCTTAAAAATAGTGTTTCCTTGAAATTAGTTTTTATTTTATGTTGTAACTAGAAACACTGAAAGACATTGCTTAACTTTTTCAAAGACTGAAAAAAATCTTATAATTCTACCATATTAAATAAAAGCACAATTAAAATTGCATCATATTATCTATTTTTTAAATATGAAGATATAGGCTTTAAGTCAGTCCTAAGGTCTTACCAAAAATCCAAGTTTGGGGGCTTCAGAAAATGTCCATCTCAATCCTATGTTTTATGTCACTTAATATCACAGTGCACATATACTGAATACACTCACACACAAACACACACACACACACACATCTTGTATATTTTTAAAATAAATGTTATGGATGATATGTGAGGTTAATGTAGATTGTTCAAAATGTCATACAGGGAATTTTTCAATTTTATCCTAAGCAGAAAATTGTATATCCTTTAAATAATTGAGTGAATCTTTCTAGTAATCTGAGCTTCATATGGAATACAGAATTTGTGTTAATTTCTAGGGTGAAAAAGTGAACCAGTTTAGTCAAATTTCTGATTTTACATGCCACATTATGATCCAGGTGCTAAAATGATCTGGAGCAGAGCTCATTCAGGTGGTGTAACCCTTTTATTCATTAAACCTCTTAGAAGACTTCTTGGTGGCTGACCTGCAACTGTATGAGTCATTAGCATGAGGCAAAAGTGTGTGAGGAGAGATCCACACTTTTGTGCTGTAGAAAATCTCCGGAGCAGTCACATTTGCTTCCCCACGTCATTTAATAGCTTGTGCGGTAGTCACTGACAGCCCACAGAGCTGTTGTTATTCAAAGCTAAGCAGATGAGAGAGATGTAAACGACTAATAGCATGCAGGAAGTTACATCCTCAAAGTAGCAGTCTATTGGTGTCTGTTTGTTAATATGTTTTTGTACCTTTATTTAAAAAAAAAAAAGTAGCAGTCTAACTCTGCATCTTCATTTGGTGAATGGTTGAAAACAAATTAAAATTTCCTGACCACTGGAAGCAAAAGCAATGGTAACTAAATCAGTTATATCAAATTCTTATAGAGTGGAAGTGCTCTTAATAAAATGTCACAGAATGAAAGAAAACAGTAGGAATAGTACAAATGGACTAGAATATGAAAACAATCATCAGTCCCAGTAGTAAGCAAATAAATGAAAATTTAGACCGCAGTAATAATTCCACTAAAAATTAAACATCGAGGTTCAGAGTGGTCGGAAGTATAGGAAATGGGCAATTCTATGTTGCTTTAGGTTAAGTGTAGATTTGCTAACAAAATGGTATTTCTGTTTTTTTTTTTTTTTTTTTTTTGTGGTACCGGAGATCGAACTCGGGACCTTGCACTTGCCAGGCAAGCACTTATTCAACTGAGCTATATCTCCAGCCCAGTGGTATTTCTTTCAAGAATTTATGTCTTTTTATTCACTGACTTTCATTTTTGCAAAGGCAATAAAAAAGAGAAATATATTTATATATGTACATATTATATATATTATGTAATTCTATGATGTGTACATATATATTATATACATACATATTTTATAAAAGTAAAACATATACATATTTTAAAATGTGGCCCCGGTATTTTGGCTGCTCAGTTTTAGCTTAAGTGGCACTTCTTTTCATGTTGTTGGAGCTCTGGGTATAGACACCAGGGTCGTTGTACTGAGGGAAACCCTTAAGTACTTTTTCCTTTTAATTTTGAAACATGGTCATGCCAAACTTCTAAATGTTCCAGGCTGGGTGGAAGCCTATGATGCTCCTGTCTCATTCTCCCGGAGTCTTGATGACAAGTGTGGGCCACCAGAGCTAGTCAGGTCGTTTGCTTAAAAAACCCCACACATTTTAAGTTTGAATATCTTTTTAGTTTCACAACAAAACGGAGAGGTACAAAGGTACCGAGGTGTCCTCCACGCCCTTCCCCAGCTCATTATCAACATTTTCCACAGGAGTGTGCACTTGGTGTAACTGATGAAACTGTGCTGACCTGTCCTTATCAAGTAAAGTCTATCGTCTACTTTGAGGTTCATCCTTGATGTATATTCTGTGGATTTGAACAACTGTAACATAGTCAGTATTCAACATGGTAGCACCCCACACAAAATTTCCACCTTCCATGAGATTCTCTGTATTTTCCCTGTGAAGACTTCCCTTTCCCTTTTAGCCATCACTGTCTCCATATTTTCCTGTTCCCAAATGTCCCATTGAGTTTTTTCACTTACTGTGTGTTCAAATGTTCTCTGTGTCTTTTGTGGCTTGAAAACTCCGTTCTCCTTAGTCCTTACTCATAATGAGTTGCCTGATGGCTATATCAGAGCTCAGTATCCCTTCACCTGTGGTGGACACCGCACTATGCGATCTGAAAATCAAGTTCCTCGGTATTTACCACAAGGCATAGAAAGTTTATGTCCACGCAGACGCCTGCCCCTGCTTATGGAAGTTTTATGCATCATTGCCAAAACAAGGAAGAGATGATGTTTTAAAACAAGGATTATGATTATGTTACGTGCTTTTAATTTTTTAAAAAATTATCATAGAACTGTTTGACTTTTTCTCTTATAGAGCAAATTCTGTAAACATTAACACATACATAGATTTAGATAACTGCCATCATCACAAGAATGTAGAGCAATTCTGTCACCCAAAAAACATCTCCGTCATGCTATCCTTTTATATTTACTCTCTCCCACCAATAACTACTGACAACTGTGAATAATGTTCTGTGTTTCTACAGTTTTATCTCTTTTATCGTGTCATACAACTGAAGTAACAAATAAATATCCTTGCAGGACTATCTTCCTTCAGTTGGCACAGTGCTTTTAGAGTTCATCTAAATTATTTTGTGACTATCTACAGTTTGTTCATTTTTATTGCTGAAAGCATTCATTAGTTTGCATGTACCTTGGTGTATTACTCTGTTTACCTACTGAAGAGCATGCAATCACTTTGGGTTTTTGTCAGTTATTAGTAAAGTTGTTCTAAATAGTTTTGTGCATGATTTTGTATAAATGTAAGATATCACATGTGTAGAGTCAGTACATGGGACCAAGACTGTAGAGCCATAAATGAAGTGGAGGATTAACTTGTAAGTACATCCTAGCTGATGTAACAGGTTTTAAGAAACAGGTACACCACAATAAATAAGAGATTAAGTTCTTGTAACTTGTTAGCAATTGATTTTGTCATAAATATTCATTTGTATGTTTACCTGTTTGCTTACTTTTTGCTATTTTAGTAGACACATAGTGTGGCTCACTATCTTTTCAAAGTTTTCATTTGCCAAGTGGGTAATGATGTTGGACATGCTCTCCAATATTCTGTGTTAACCCTATTATCTTTTGGTAATGCATCTATTTGTGCCATTGTTTTATTGATTTATTTAAAAAATTTTTAGACTGAGTGCTTTTCATGTTGTAGCTACATGCATTCATGTAATGTGTAAATATTTTCTCTCAGGCTTTAACTTACTCTCCTGGTTCAATTAGTGGTGCTTTTGATTTGGGGAAGTCCAATTTGTGATTGGAATACAGACTGTTTTTGATCCCATTTATAGAATTTGATTGGATATTTTCTAGCAAGATTTTAGTGAAAAATTAAACCAAACCCAAATATACAGCTTAAAGAGACTGACAAACGGTATTGTTCTTCTTGTATATCTAAATCATACCAATAAGCTTAATAATAAAAAAGAACATAGGCAGGTGTTGTAAACTATAATTTCACAGAATACTTAAAAACCCAGGAATTGCTTTAACATATTAACTTCATGTTGTATATGTGAAGGTACAGTACACATTTTGAAAAATTATGAATTAAAATGCTATGATTATGCATTGAGAGGATATCTACATTTCTGAATTTTCTTCTTTCAAAAAATTGAGTACAGAATAATTTCATTCTATTTTATAAAATTGCTTTAAATTTCAAGATTTGACACCTTCACAGTGCTCCTTGTTAGCTAGAATTACTTACATGGAGACAGATGTGGTTTGTTGTTTTCTACATTATTATTGTAAAAATTTTAAGTTTTATATTGCACATGAATTTTAATGTTATAATTAAATATTTACTGTTGTTATTTATATAAATTATATTGAGTTGTTCCCTACATATCATAAACTACATACTTGACAAAACCCAAATAATGATCATTTATAAACTTTCATTCCTAACAAGCAGTCATAACATATTTTTGCTTGATGTGAGTATTAGCAATCTACTCCTTTACCAGGTTCACTTGTGATTATATAGTTTAAAACACTTTAAAAACACTGCATGTAGAATAATAAGGTATTTTATTTAGTGGTGTTTTATGTAAGTGATAAATGTATTTCTGCTCTTAAGCCTCTAATTTCTAGGGGAAATGTTTAGCAAAATAATCCAAAATAATTCTTTACTTAATTTCTAATGTTCTACTTTGATTTTGGCTTTTTTTATTTTAAACAGAATAAAGTAATAAAAAACATTACAAATGATAAAGAACTTCACTAAACAGGATGATAGGAATGCAACAATGATTATTATATTGAATATTGTTGTCTTCAAGTTAGTTGTTCAGATTACCAGATCTAAGCATGCAAAATTGGTCAAACAATTAAAAAGAAGAAAAATATATTTAAGCATTATCTGTTCCTTTCAATAGACCAGTAGAAATCAACTATACAATTATCCCAGCTGTGCTGTGTGTGTGTGTGTGTGTGTGTGTGTGTGTGTGGGTGTGTATAGCTTTTTCCCAAATGCACTAATGTCCTGCTTCAAAAATAATACTAAAATGGCAGCATTGGTCACAGAAAACTAACATGTAACAACAAACTCTCCTTCACCCTGTCTTGCTTCGGCCACAACAAACATGTAATTATCAAGGCAGCCACTAGAGGGAAGACCAGCAAAGGGCTGCGGCTGCGATCCCTACAAACGCCTCACTTCAGGGGAGGCCCAGGCAGAGTGGTTTCTTTCTCGCTGTCTTGTTGCCTTTATGGTATAGATCATCCAAATTCACAGCATGTTCATCTCACATAGAACTAAACAATCTTTAACTGATAAGTAATCTGTTTCTTTCCATCTAAATACATCAGGGATCCTCTTACTGCAGTTGGAAGCTAAATTTATTAAAAATACGTGTGTATATCCTTGCCAGTTTTAGGATCATAAAAACATACCGTCTATCCTTCAGTTTGAGACTTGTCTACTTCCATGTCACAATGTATTTTTTCATTTCTTGAATGTTAGAGAAGACAGGTATTACTCAGAGATTTAAATTAAGTAAAAAGCCACATAGATTCAACTGATAATGGTAGTATTTTGGTGACACCAGTTCTATATATGGTTATGTACACATGTACTTTGTCTAAAGCCTCATAAAGTACACATAATTTTTATTATTTAGATAAGCAATCTGGAGCATAAATTTTTCCTGAATTTACATAGGCTTTATAAATATGAAACAACACTCTTTTTGTTAATGATGTGTGAGTACTACTGGAATAAAGACCAGGGCAATCACATAAATATGTCATAGATTCTCAAGATAGTTCTATTTAGCACATCTAGTCAAATTACCAGAGTTGTTAAATTACCTCATGATAATTGGAATGTTCTTGAAAATTCTATAGTGCCAAAATCACTTATGAAACAACTATAAAATTGTTATTTTAGTATTCATCATCAAATTAGTAACACATATAAAGCATGAGTGCTTTTTATCAGATATCTAGAAGCTGCATTTCTGTGAGCATTTTCTATCAACCTCTATTTTCCTACAGGGTCAGAGAAGTGATATGTTTAAAGTTTTAATTAAATTCAGGCATGTATTACTGTTTAATCCTCAGCAAATATTCATAACAATTTACACATATTTTTATTGAAAGGTAGGGGGAAGAATAACTAGAGGTTAGAAGATACTTTGAAGTGGGTGTTTTTGAAACAAAAGTCTGAATGAAGGAGAAAAGGGGGAGGACTTGGATACATGACCAACTTCTCACACTGTCATTGATTGAAATTGTGTAATCTTGTGGGAACACTGAGCAGCTTCTCTCCTAGTGGTTGTGGGTAACAAGAAAGTGAAAGAAGTTGAAAGAAAACCTGTTTTGGATTTGCTTAGTTGTTGAACAAATATTAATTGAGTGCATTTCATGAGAATATGCTGGTGAACAAATAACAGGTGCTGTCACAAAGTCCCTAAGACAGTAAGAATGAAGTGTCAAGGAGAACTCCAGAACATATAGCATACATTTTCCACTGTTTGCATTTGCTTTAGAAATTACCTAGGGCATGCTCTCCTTTCAGAATTAAAATGACTTAGATCAACTGACCCAGATCATCCACATAACACCTTTCCTAAAAGGCCCTAAGCCCCTAAGAGTTTTCTTTCTCCATGGTTTAAAGTTTCTGTGCTATTTTCTTTTTCTTTTTGAAGGGCTCAAGACTGAACTTGGGACCTTGCACTTGCTAAGCTGGAGCTCTACCACTGAGCTACATCCTCAGGCCAGAGTTTGATGCATGGCCTTTCTCATGCGTATCGCTTCCCTGTGGAAGTTGAATTTTCCTGGGATTGCTTTAATTCAGACAAGACATACACTGTGATCCTTGAGTTTTATTCTTCACAATACTTACAAGATGTTTGTATATGTGGCAGATTAACCAAAGTTTTATGAAGCTGGAGAACATTTTCCAAGCAGCAATGCAAAGAATGTAAAAATGAAAATTAAATTCACTTTTCCTTAAGTCTGTTTACATAATGAAATAGCCGCACAGGTTTTGCTTCCTGTCTTGCAGCTGGGTAACATCACTCTCTCTCTCCCTTCATCTCTTAAGTCTATTTCCTTTGCTCCTTTAGTCTAAAATTCTAAATTTCATGACTATCTTTGCTCCCAGATTTCCTAACACAGCCTACGCTGGGTGTAGATTGGAGGGATGGAGGTCAAGGTGAAGCAAGACCTTTTGTCAACTAGTTCTACACAAAGTTCTTGCTACTCTTATAAATATAGGGAATGAAGAATGTTCATTTCATTGAATTTAAGACATAGTGTTTTCATTTAACATTGGATATCCCATAGGAAAGGAGATCATTTTTCAGTTCAATAATGAGTTTGTACACTGGTCAGGATCCGACTAAGAAACAAAGGCCATCTTCTCAAGGAGTTGAAATTTTGGAGATTTTCATTTTACTGTGAATAATGAAAAGTTCTAAATAGTGGTCCACAGGACTTTGTCTGATCTTTCAAGATCAAGCATCCTTTATGACCCATTGGTTTTGGGGAAGGACCAGGGGACTTTGTGTTGTTTTTATTCCTATCCTTTGGGATATTTGCAAATGATGGTCCCTTTTCAAAAGCATCATTTGGTGGAGGTATTTTGCTATTTTTTGATTTTTAACTGTGGCAGAATGTAATTTAACATCCTAAATATTTTGTGTGTACAGTTCAGTAATTGCAGGCATTTGCATTGTTGTGTAACAAGTCTCCAGAACTTTTTTTTTAATTCTGTCAGCCTAGGATACTACAGCATTAAACATCTCCTCACTTACCCTATTTATTTAGCCTCTAGTAACTACTATCCTGTTTTTTTCTATGAAATTGAGCATTCGTAGTTGATTTAGATGAGTAATTCTTTCTTTCGGAAGAGGAATTCTTTATATTAGTTTAAATGCCAGCAACTTAGAGAAGTCTTCATGTTCCAATCCAAGAGGTTTTCCCACCTGTTGTCCATCTGCGTGCCTTGCCAGTTGCATTTAGAGCACTTCTATTTTATTCCAAGTTGTGTAATTGCCATTCTCCTGACGTTTTCATTGTCTTATCTTCCCAACAAGCTATCAGCCCAATGAATGCATTTTCTTTTTCCTCTCTAACACATGATAGCTCCTAAAAGATTTATCAATAAATATTCTTTCTGTATCATTTTTTATATTCACACTTAGAGATTCTCAACACTAAGTGTAACCACTTGATTTTTCAGAAATACACTGTGAGAAAATGACTAGGTTATTATAATCCTGTGTCACTATAGTATTGAGAGGTACACATTTTATTCCTGCTTTATGTTAAAAAAAAGTGGACTTCCAAATATCAGGGCACATGGGCAGTCCATAGGAAAGTTGATACCAAAAGCATATTTTCCTAATCAAGTCGATATTGGGGTGCAATTCTCAAAGGATAAAAATCTGCCTATAATACTATGAACATTTTCTGGATCATCTTGGAAAAATAATTTCAAAGTCAAGTAAACTTACTTACCTTCTCTACAGGAATATGTTCTGCAATAGTTTTACCATATAGATCTACTCTTAATAGGCATTTTTCACTATAGCATTAATGTAAGTAATTTTTATAATAGTAAATGACATTAATATTTCCATATAAATACAACAAATGAGATTGTGTCTCATTTCTATGAATCTGCTGATTTAGCTTCTATAGTGTATGTTGAACTGACCAAAAAAATTCAACATTAAACAAGTATGTTGATTGGGAAAAATAAGGATAATATCTTAAGTATGTAGATATATTACAAAGTAAAGGAATTAGATAAAAATATGTTATTCATATTTGCCCAACTTTGTGGCATGTATACCTTTATTAATGTTTAAATTTCTATGAAAGTGTTGAAATATAAACTACTTGTAAACAATGATTTAATATTTTACTAATGATGCCTTTGAAGTTGTTCAAAATATACCTATTCTTGTTTTTCATGAGAAAGGCTTTTATTTTAAAATATGTAATTAAATGAATGAGAGCAGAAGCTAAGTACTGTATGTTCACATTTCTGGTTCATGGTACACCTGCATCTATTTTATTTTTTCATACATGCATTTTCTATATAATTCCTTATCATAAAAATGTGAAACACATACTTAAGAAAATGGAACGGTCCCTTAAAACTGCAAAGTAGTCTGGAGATTGGCAGCAAAGCAGACCTCTTCGGAGATTTTACCACTTGAAGGCTGAGGTAATTACATGCAAATTTAAACACCACTGAGATTTTTCACCTGAGAATTAACATGTATATAGCGCAACATTTTTGTTATAGGAAGGAAATAGTCTCTACTTCCTCCCACTATGCTCGCTTTCTATCACAGCTTTACCATTTCTATCAATGTGAAGTTTATTTTGCATTTTACTGAAGAAAGAAGTGTTTATGAACAAAACTGTTTTTGAAGTCTAATGACGATGTAAGAAATTTCTCAACACTTAAGTATGTTGAATCGTTCAGAATGTTGGTGTGTGAAACTGAATATATTTAGATACTTTATTCCGTTTTTAAAGTTTTCAAATACTTTCAAATATGAAAAAGATAGAACCAATCTGAAATGATATTAGAAAACATATTAATCACAAGAGAAAGACCCCATATAATAAGGATATCACTTTTGTTACATCAGGTGCTATAAGTAACATTGAAGTGACTTTATGGATGACAAACTATCCTCAGCTCTGTAGTTAAGAGAATTGCTGTCTAGGCCAGGTTTGAGAATAAGTGAAACTACTTAAAAATGTACAATTTTCCATGGATTTTTGAAGCTTTTGATTAACATAAAATTGATGGAAATAATAAAACTAGTAGCATTATTGGTATTTCATGCCATATATAGTTCAATGCCTTTGCATGTCTTAACATGCTGAACAGTATTAACTACCCAGTATTCCTGTTATTAACATGGACAAATTATCTTCAGTCTAATTCTGGAGACATTGTCTGTTTCTTACAGGATTATCCTCCTAGTGCAAAAAGCAGTTAAATAATCTAACTACAATCTGAAAAGACACATCAAAACTTTGATGCTATGCTTCTAATATTTTGGTATTTTCTTTCAAATTGTTCATGTTTGTGGGTACGCTTAAAATGTATGATAGTCTATCTTCGGTGTAAACTCTAATTATATTGAGGATTTTTTTAACCAGGTAACCCGTTCTATAGATTACCATCTGAGGCCCAGATAGGAAATACTGCTGTTTGTTTTTTTTTTTTGTTTTTTTTAATACTGCTATTTGAATTCACCATCTTATTAGTTGTACAACTCTTTTACTTATATCATATCCAGTACTGTTCCTATAGTACAGTGGCTATTCAGTAATTTTAATGCTTAGTGTACTTATTTCTGTGTACATACAACTTCAAGCAATACTTTAGATACACAAAGAAATGCTTGCTAAGAGTCTTGGAGACCTTCCTTTCCATTACTTTGGTAAAATAGAATGTTTTAAATATATCTAACTGAATATGTGAGTTGTACAGTAAACAATTTGGCAAAAGCAGCTCATAATTCAGTTAGAATTTCCTTGATTTCTTAAGGTATTTTTTCCTAAAACCTTGTTGCATGGAAGAAGGAAAGGGAGAAGGGAAAGGGGATTTAAAGGGATCAAGGTATGTTATATACACATACCAGCTCCCTATAAGGAATGGAAAAATTATATACTACCACAAACAGGTACTAATGTTTGTGTGTGTAAAAATGATTGAGAAAAAAATAAAAAGAATTACAAAACTCATTAACAACATTGTATGGAATTATATCTATCACAATTATACAAGGTGAGTTAATGATGTCCACTATCAGTTTCTCATAGTTTTCGGGAGATTGGAAGTGCTTCCCGGCTGAGAGGGCAGCTATGAGGCCTTCCCTTTCCACTGCACAAATTGAAAAAAAACAAACTTGCCCATGGTTTTGTACTTGATCTATAAGTTTTCCGATAAAATAAAGAAGAATCTCTTAAATGCTCTTTTGGTACCTGGCATTTGAGTTCCAGGAAACACCTAAGCAGTGACACACTAAGTATGTCATATACACATCCTATTAGAGTCTAAGGTAATAAAATAAATCCAACTTGGCCAAACTTTTTATATTATATTTATGAAGCACACCTGGAGTTCATCAAATGAAGTAAAGCAGACAATATAAACCCTTTGAATTCGCCAGAATACTAAAATCAATGCTAATTTCCACAGACGGAAAAGTAAACAGAATTGCATTATATTATCTCAAGTGATAATTAATATTGGACAGGTTGAGTAATTCTTAGCAGTAAGTTATAAACAAAACTTTAATTAGTGAGACCTCATAGAATTGCAAAACAACTACTATTTTTAACTAGTATTTAAAAAAAGTCAGAGTCCATTAAAACAATTCAGACATGAAAAGTACACTTAACTATGGTCTTGATAAAAACAAAACCTCCACCATTTTTTAGTTCTCCCTACTCTATTGCAAATTTCCAGAGTGGCATCAGTGTATAAGAAGTATTACAATAATATTTATTAAATGAACAGTTAATCTTAACTTTTTTCATACAGACACTTTAAAATATGATGAACACTGCTTGAATATTTCATAACTTATTTAAAATATATTTTTCCCGAATTTTTGAAAGATAAATATTATGTGGAATGCTTAATTCCACACATTAGAAACAAAAAGAACACTTTAGTTAAATGTTGACATTAAGGAATATGGTAATGCAAAAGGAACAGAAAACTGACTTTCTAGACAAGATTGGTGTGTTTAGGGTAGTATGGCTATAGATGGAAAACTGACTTTCTAAAACAAAAGATTTGCTCATAAATACAATGAACATCTTTATGATCACAAAATGTTGAAATGAAATGAAGAATATTGGACTATGATCGAGATTTAATATTTTAAAATTGCAACAAATTCCTACATAAACAAAACTGTTGTGCCCAAAAGATGAAGTATTGAAATATGACTTTCTTTTGGTTGTAAAGTACCTCATGTTATTGTAATATTTGCCTTATGAAAAGAAAACTGAATATTTTTTAATTTCTTTTTTCTTGAATTTTCTTCTTTTTGGTCACTTTTGCACATTCAAACTAATTAGAACAAATAAGAATTATGAAAAAGTTATTTCCAAAGTAATTCTCAAATACTGGTCTAAATATATGAAGCACATAACAAACAGTGATAATTAAAACAGCATGCTACCTGCATAAAGACAGATGGGAGACAGACAAGTGGGGCGCAATAGAGACCCAGGAAAACAATCTACACATATATAGTCAACCGATCTTTGACACTTGTGGTTCTGGTCTTTGTGTGTGCTTTATTTTGGTAAGGTTTCACATGTTAGAGGACTAAACTTTAAGCATTAAAAGCTGGTGAAATCATTAAGAGGAAAGACCTAGTGAAAGCTGGTTATCTAACTGAAGGCACTGCTCTCAGCAGAAATTTAAGCGGTTTTCATGGCACCCTGGTAATTTTCCTTAGAAGTGAGTTGATGGAAAAGAGCAACTGAGAACCATCGAATCACTCAGGCTCCTTATGTTGCCATGCGCACCCTCCCTGCCACAAGTGCTTACCCATGAATCCATTTGCCATGACGTGATGGGAGCAGAAGCATCTCACCAGAGGCCACACCCCAAGAGAGCTGCCTGATCACAGAACTGCAGCCTTTAAAACTATCAGATAGGTAAAGAAATCTCTTTTCTTTAAAAGTTATCTAAACTTGGATATTTTGTTATAGCTTTGGAAAGCACACTAATATAGGTTTTGAAAATAAAGATTGAAAATAGTATCTTCAACCAATAGTGCTTGGAAAACTGGAATCTCACAAGCATAAGAATGAATTTGGATCTATAATTTTCTGCATACATAAAAACCAAATCAAAATCAACGAAATATTTCAATGTAAAGTGGGAAAATGTAAAACTATTAGAATAAACAATGGGTAACTGCTTTACTACATTTATCATGGATATAATTTCCTGAAAATGGAATAAAACTACAGGAAACAAAAGCAAAAAATAGACACATAAAAGAATACTAATCTGTGATTTTTTTCCCTTGACGATACTTTCTGGAACTCTCCCTGTGCTTCCTTTTGGAACGTCCACATGCATGTATGGATCACTTGATGGTTCCCATAAGTCCAGAGAATTACTTCACTGCTTTTTGATTTTATCCCTCTGAACACTTTTCAAGGATTTACCTGAGAGTTTGCTCCTTTGTCTTAGTCTAAGCTCCAGTCTGCTGTTGAACACACCAGTTAATTTTTCAATTCATTTATTGTATTCTTCAGGTCTATTTTCTACTTTTCTTTTTCTTTATTAGAATTCTCCCTTTCCTCATTCATGGTTTGTCTACACTCAGTAAACACCCTTCTCAACATCACTTTGAATTCTCTGTCAGGTAAATTAAACATCTCCATGTTGTTTAGTTCAACTTCTGGAGCTGTCTCTTGTTTAATTTTTAGGAAAATAATTGTTCTGTATCTTAATTTTTGCTGTTTGCCTCTGTTGGTATTTATGTATTAGACAAAGCAGGCACCTCTTCTATTCTTCATAGACTTGGCTTGTGCTGAAGTAGAACACACAAAACAGTGTCAAAAAATTCTGAGGAAGCCTCTCAAATTCTGTTTTAGGCCAAATACTTTCACTGTTCTTAGTTACCACCAGGCAACTAGAGTATGCTTAGGTCCCATCAGTACTCAGAAATAAGTAAAACTGAGGCCAATTCCTCAGGCTGCTTCCAGATGAGTTGAATTGTTAGATACAGAGCAAGTCTGTTTCTCTCTCAAGGTAGGAGCTGGGAGTCGGAGTTTTTCCTCCATCTCCTCTGTTATGAACACGGAAAAGAGTCAGTGGCGACTGCTAGCCCAAACCAATATCTCTTTTTCATAAGGCCATGCGGTGGTAGTGTCGTCTGGGTCCTCTGTCCCTTCAGTGCTAGACAGATGCTAGTCTTTCAAAATATTCCTGGAAAAACAGTGGTGTTCCAATTCCTGTGAACCTTTTTCCCTCTCTGAGGAGTAGCTTAATTCAGGGGAAGGGGGGTTTTGTCTTCATCGCATAGATCTGTTGGCAAGCAGCACCTCAGCTTTCCTTACCAGGCTAAGAGTGGCCAATTTCACACTCACCCAGCATGCAGCAGCCTCTTAACTACATTATGGGTTTTTACCAAGGAAATATGCTGAGGTCTTGTTGTTCAATTAATTTGAACAGCAAATTAATTGAGAGAAGAAAGAAGAGAAGGAAGACCTAGTGCTTCTCATTCTGCCCTGCAGCACTAGGCACTCCTATTTCCATATACTTTAACACTTTGGAGCAATTTTTTCAGATGAAAGAAGCTTTTCATAGTTCTTCATATCTATAAAACAGAAAATAATATGCTTAGTGAATTTTAACTTTATCAAAATGCATATAGACTAAAAATTCCAATCTGACTATGATGCTTATACCAATAAATCATATTATCAGTCCTGCTTCTTATTCCTTAAGGTGGACTACTTTGAATTAGTTTTTCTGTTTCTTAAATTTTTAATATCCCCTTTAGTTTTGATTTCAAACATTATCCATCGACTTCACACTATAAAAGATATGAATTTAATGTGTTTACCGAATCTAGACTCTATTTCCCTTTTTATATCCTACTAATATATTTCCACCCATTTTTGTTTGAATCAGTAACTGTTTAGTGAATTTTCTTCCCTGGGTTGTACATTTGTTCATTGGTCTTCTTGGAGTTAATAACTACTTCGCTTCTCATTCACTTAGTTTCCTATATGTTTGTAATTAATTCATCCTCAAACAGTCTGGTAGAATACAGAACACTTTACTTAATGGGGAAATGGGTGAGATACCTTACTTGACCAACATCGGAGTGATGTGTTGAAGCTGGATCGAAGCACCTGCTGAGATCTGAATTTGCCTATCTCTTCCCAATCCATGTCCAGTAAGGTCTTCTTTATTCTTGTTAGGGATGGTAAAACCATACAAGTTAATAAATGATCCAAAGTGAGAATTTTATTTCATGTTTTCCTGTGGTGATTGCTTGATAAGCATTCACCAGCCTATCACTGGATGTAACATTCTTGGAATCAGCGCCGTGTGCTCTGGTGTCTCCTACTATATGTGGTACAAAAAAGCCGTCCTATCTCCTTCAGGTCAGTAAATCATTTTGTTCTCCCTTTTGTTTCCTGAACCTGTATTTTTCTTTTTATCCATTAAATCTTTTATTCTAGTAAAATTATCTTGCAGTAATTTTCAAGGAAAGCATGCAAATAGGTAAATGTTTTGAAAATACACAGTTTAAAAGTTTTCTTTGTTTTAGCTTTTCAAATGCTATTTTGGTTGGAATTAGAATATTGTTTGAAAAATTATGCCGTTGTCTCTGTTGCTTAATTTCTAAGAAAGTTAATTACTACTTTCTTATTCTAGATGATCTGTTTTCATGTTTCATGACACATTGCTGTGATGCATATATATTAAACTACACTGGACAGTAACTAAATGAAATACTTGAGGCTAAACTTCATGGGGATATTTTTTTAAAGCAGATCTTCTCTAAACTTACTTTTCCAATAGGAAAAGATAACATCGATATGCAGAAGCACAGGAACCATACACAAGTTAGAAGAATCATAATTGGACTGTAGTTTTGAAGCTTAAATACAGCTTTAGAAAACTGGATATTATTATAGGTTTCTGGGGGAAAGGAGATGGTGGCGGGCTGCTGAGAGTGGCCATAGAGAACAAGGGTGATGCTGTCAGGCCGATGAACTCTCCCAGGTAAGAGCCACTTGTCCAACTCTCAGTCTCTTCTTCTTTTGGGAAGATATTTTCCTCTACAACAAAGAAAACGAGGCTCTTCCCTACTGTCCCTCACCTCAGACTTCTTTTCCAGTCACTGCTTTTATTGTCTTGTCATCCACAGAAGGGTTGGCCACAGCTTCTGCTCACCATTGGTGGAAGAGCAGGATTATTCATATCTCAAATTCCACCACAGCTACAGTAGCTCCTGGGTCCAGGAGAGAAAGGGTAGAGGAGAAATCCGAGGCCATGTGGAAGGAAAGGCACATTGACTTCTGCAGTTTGCTTGGATGACATGCAAACTTGTACAACAGGACAGGCACAGTGTCACTTTGTAAAATTTTGCAGGATGTCCCAAACAGATGCTCTAGTCTTTAAAAATGATTCTTGCGCTTTTATCACTGAGCAATTCTGACTTCTTTTAAAGTAAGAGTCATATACAATATTTCTTCTGATATATACCTTAGTATTTTTATCATTAATGCAGTTTATGCTTCTCTGATAATAGTAATTGATTTTGATTTTAAGGAATTTTAAATCATTTCATCAGTTATTGTTCTGTGCATCCTCATTAACAACAAAAACAACTAAGCTAAGTATGTGATGATTAGTTATAGGAAAACATTTTATGACATAATGAATATTCTGTAGTCTCATACTGATCTATATTAGTACTTTTAGGCTCTTTCTCCTCTTGTGGCCCACAATACGGTAGCCAAGAAGCTACCCATTTCAATGACATTTGAAATTTTTAAAAGAAGAAATTAGTTTCCTCAAGAAAATAAAACTTTAAAAGTAGTCTTAAGTATCTCAAAATATAACTTTGCAAGATACTAATCTGTGTGAGAACGAATTGTATTTGATTGAAATTATTAAATTGAACTCTAAATTTCCACTGTAGGTGATTTTCAACATAATGCCTCAAAAGAAGTAATTAAGATGAAGTAATCACAAAAGCAGATCATCAAACCAATAGATTAAGAGGTAGGAATCCTGTCCATGTGCACAACATCACTGCATTTTTTTCACATTCTCTTCCTGCACACATAACGAAGTCCATGCAAGGACAGAGTGCGAAAGCAGCCATGCTAAAAACAGGAGGAGAACCCTCATCAGGAACCTTGATCCTGGATTTCCCAAATCCAGATCTGTAGAGAAATGTGTTTTGTTTTTAAATCCACCTAGTCTCTGGTACTTTGTTAGAGCAGCCAAAGCAGATTAAATCATCTTCCAACACCATTTGGGTGTCACTGGCATAATGAGAAAACTCCCATGTATTTTGTAAGGCATCACACTTAAAAAGAGATAGTAAAAAAAAAAAAAAAATTCAGCACAATGTGAGAAGAGTCTCTAAACTGAAAGGTTGACACTGGCAAATAAACTATAAAACAGATTTTGCGGAAAGAGATTAGGGCAGAGCCCCCAAGAAATATTAAAATCAAACAATACTTGTTAGCTTCAGAATGATTTTTTAAAAAGAACATACAAGCCATGGAAAAAAAAAACAAGATATTTGGTGCATAAGCTAAATGTCCCTCAGAAATTAAAATGAAATACAGTTCCAGATAAATCTTTTAATTTGAAATGAACTCAATTTTATCAAACAATAATGTGAGAATAACACATTAAAGTTTGATATTTAAATTTAAAATAACGTATGGATCAATTAGCTTAGGTTAGGTACTTGAAAAGTTAGGCAGTGGGACATGTGAAGTAAATAAACTCAAAGCAAATGAAAAAGCAATATGTTAAATGAGAAAACTTAATTTCAAAAATTTAAATATAATTAAATAAAATTATCGAACAGTACAGAGTGAAAAAACCACTTAGTACTAGGTAGGGCTATTTTCTGAAATGATATTTCTTGAATTATTTCTTTGTCATTCACATTTTGTAAGTTTTCCTTGCCAATATGTAGGCCTCAACTGTGTTTTAAAATATGCACACATGCGTACACCCACAGAACAAAATCGCGCCCCCTTCTTTCCTTCCTTTAACTCTTCTTCAATGTCACTTATTCTCCAATACAAGATGATGGCCCAAGCCTTCTCTTTTTAGACATGAATTCATCCTATCAACGTTCCAAAAGTAATTAAAATGTACAACTGTGTCTTACTGTAGGCTAAAAATTTTCAAAACAGTTTCAAACCAGGTGTTTTTATTTCATTCTAATTATAAGTACTCACACTTTGATCTCCACTGGAACTCCACTCTCACGTTATACTTGAATTACTGCAGTGGCACAATGAATTTCAGTAAATACTTCTTCAATTAATCCCAAATTCATCAACCTTAAAACTCTACAGACTTACACACGTCCTTTTCAAATTTCCTTCGGTTTGCTTTGCTATCTCTATATTCAAGATCTCTAATAATTAATATTCAAGAACTTTCATATTTCTGTTACCTACCACTTAGATTTCCCTGGATATTAATCTAACATTGATCTTTTATTCCCTGAAATCGGCAGCAGTTCAAATCTGTTTGTCTTGTGGCTGTTATTATATAACTAAGTAGATACTTTTGGCCTTATTTTAATATTTCTGTTTTTATGTCTTAAACTATAGCACAAACTCACCAAGGCAGGACTGTGCCATTCATTTTGTTTATACGCCCAACAAAATCCAAAATTTGATGCTAGTAGGTAACTGATGAAATGTGTGATGGAAGAAAGGAAGGGAGGAAGGAAGGAGGGAAAGAGATGGGGATGGAGGAAGGACGTAGGGAGGGAAGTAATGAGCCAAGACCTGCCCAAGACTTATGCAAAATAATCAGTCAATATTGTCACTTATTGCAAGTCATGAAACATTGATTTTATGCATCATAAAAAAGTTGTCTCAATAAAACCTAGAGCATCTTTCTCAAAAAGGAAAACAACAAGCTAATATCGAAAAGCAGTGGTGGTCCCTGGGACTCATGTATCACTGACATATTTTCCCTGTAAATTGCTCTTAGTGTTGGTAGGGCATGGCACATAAAAATGTTATAAAAGGAAATAACTCATCTCAAGTCCTCGCAACACTGTTAGATCCTCCTATGGTTCTGGATGTATCAGAATGCATTGTCAAATACTTTATAGTTCTCCTAGCTCTTGTCAAATGAATTGATTGTTTTGGTGTCTTCAAATAGTCCCCAGCATGGTTAATCAGGAACAATTTGAAAACAATATCCTCAGTTGGAAGGAAATTATTGTTTATGTTATTATTTCTCAAATGATAAATTTTACTTTGTCATTTTCAAAATGGCCTAGATGAAAACAGCTTTATAATAAAGCCTTTCTTTGACATAGACTGATGTTATTTTGTCTTTTTATATTGAATCCCTCTATTTATTTGAATTGCACTGCTCCTTTTAATTCCTGATATTTAGAAAAATGTCCTTCACTCTATCAATTTTTCTTTATGCAGTACATCTGTTACCAAGTAGTATTTCCAGTATAAGCACATTTCCAGGTTAATTTTGGGCAATTCTCTACCAAATGAGAAAGCAACATATTTTATATTTATAGTATTTTCCAACAAAATATATACACATTTAACCATGCAGATCTATGACATTTGATGTATGACATTTGCTATTATAACAACTGATAAAAACAAGCAGCTATATTTATAACTAGTTTCTGTGTAATTTTAAAAATTATTACTGGTAATTTCTCACTAATATAAGGTTTTCTTATTTTTTATTTTACTCATTGAATCTGTTTGTACAGTATTATGTGCAATATTTTGGGTGTTTGAGATGTCAGTTACAATGGGAGGGGAGTTTTGTCTACAATAAATCCTTAGGACAATGAAGGATATAGACATTTGAGTTTTCATTGAGACCACTTGTTAGTATTACAGTACAAAGAAAAAAAGAACAAAGTTACTCTTTGAGTTCAGAAAAATCTACAAAACAGTGTTGACTAAATTTATAAGTGGAAAAAGAGAGTGAAACTTCATGCAGTAAATTATTAGTGAGAAGGTTATAGGATAGAATCACATGAGGAGAAATATAAAGATTTTTGGTAATTTTTGGAGATGGAAGTGAGGGACATTGAAGGGAATGAATGACAAAGGGTAATAAGGAACAGAATATTGCCATGGGTCAAATTTTTAAGCATCCTATTCATCAAGTTAATAGTTTCACACTTTTCTATCATAGTGGATGTGAGATAATGTTGTGTATTTAGAAAAGTAGTCAGAATGGAAAATAGGTTCAGAAGTAAGAACAGAAGTGAGAGTTTTTCCACAATGTGAGTGACAACTGCTGTGGTCATGGCAAAGACTCAGGCCTTAATTTTCTTCCCTATTCTTCTTTTATGTCTATATTCACAGTATGATCTCTACCAACCTTCCAGTATTAAATCACACATAGAAGTCTGAAAATCAGACTTGTAAATAGAATTTTCCAATCTGCATTTCCTTATGGTAATTAGTCAGCCCATACTTAACATGTCAAAACCTAAATTTGGAATCGTTTCTCAATGTCCTACCTAAGATATCTTGAAGATACAAGTTTTCATCTCATTTGTGCTGAATCCTTCTCTTTGTTGCACAGAAAAGAACCCATTGGAGTTGTGCTTTTCCTCACCTCATACATCCTTTGATATCACAGTAAAAGTATATCTAGAACCTGATGGAATGCCATATGTCATTGCCAACTTGCTGTTCCAATCAACCAGAACTGATTTTGATGAATTGAAATGCCCGGATGGTCTTCTGCCTCCCTCAGAAGGTGGAGTGCCTGGTTTGTTTGCAACATACTAGCAAAATGATTCATTAAAAATGTTAACTACACATACTGAGAATCATTCAAAGAGTTTCCATTTCTTTCCCATAAAATTCAAGATTTGTGATTAACTCCTAGGTCTTATATAACTAGTGCATAAACTGTGAATGAACTATTCTTGCTTATTCTAATCCACTCACAATGTTTTGCATGTTTTTAAATACTTTGCTAGTGTGTGGGTTTTAGGGATGTTTCACAGCTCTTTTTAGTGCCTAGAATATTCTTCCACCAGATGTCTTCACACCATTTAAGTATTTTTTAAGCTGTCAAATCATCTCACTGGGCTCTTTCTTGACCTCCAAAATTCGAGTTAACTCCTTGCACCAACCACTTTTTCCATTTGGCATTTTTCCACAACAAGCTGTCTTTCCACAGAATATATTTTATCAATTTTGGTTTTGTTATGGTGGATACATTGTGTCAGCTTGAGGAGCCTAGATGTTTGGCTAAGTGACTCAGCAGTTCTGCATCCTGGAGTGAAAAGGACCTGCCCTTACATCTCTGGGATGTTTCATGGTATTCATCAGAGCCTGTGCAAGGAGGCACAGAGATGGTGTGAGCATGGGCGGACAGGCAGCGTGCAATGTAAGGGAGGAAAAGAGATTTGCTTCCCCCAGCCGCTTCTTTCTTCTTGCTGCTTTTGCTTTCTTCTGCAGCCTCGAAGTGTTGTCCCTGTGCCACGCCACCCTGCCTTGGAGCCAGCTGATGATGGACTGAAACCTCCACAAACTGTGAGCTAAATAAACTTTTCCTTCCCTAATTTTGAGCATTTTGTATTTTGTCTGAGCAATGAGAGAAAAGTAACCAAGACACATGTTCATTATTCATTTTTCTATCTACTAGAAAATAAATTGCAGTGGGCCAAGGAGTTTTACTGTATATCGCACTGATACAACACCTAGAACTGCTCTGGGTTTGTAATAGGTACTCACTTTGTACTCTTCAAGTAAAGGAACGAGTGGTTTGTATTAATGCAATTTCAGCTTCAGTCCAGAGAAATATTGGGATATGAGAGTTGCTTGTCTTGTCAATTTAGGCTAGTGGGAAAATTATGGACATGGAGTTTATGACACTATGTGTTCTCAATTTCTCATTTATTAACACTGTGATTCTAGGTGGCAAAAGAAAGAAAATCATGAAGTATGGAGGTATAGGTGAACAACTGGTTGAGAATGATATTCCAGATATCAAAGCAATAGCTTCATATCATTGATGTAACCACTTTTGCGTTGTCCTATAAGATGTCCAGTACATGTGAGCATCCCTCATTCAAAAATCTAAGTCTGACATGCTCCAAAAATATCTGCAATTTTTGAGCACTGACAAAACACAACAAATGGCAGATTCCATTCCTGAGCTCATGTGCAGAGGACAGTCAAATATCAGGGGTCCAAAACCCAATGTATTCAGTGCCTCTGGGAAGAAAGCTCAGCCCCTTCTGCTGATGTAAGCATCCTGTTATATATGCACAATTATTCAAAACATTGCATGAAATTACCTTGAACGAATGCATGCAAAGAATAAGGACATAAAAGTTAACTTGGCATTTATACTTTGGTTCCATTCTCAAGATATCATTTTATATACAAAGATTCCAAAATGCAAATATGCAAAATCTGAAATACTTCTTGCCTCAAGTAGGCCTAACAAAATATTCAATCAATAATAGCTAATTTCATGTGAGGATTAGATTATCATTCATGATCCCAAAATTACTATCTTTAGTAATATGTAGGAAAAATAAAATATTTTGTTAATAGCATTTGCTAATGCATTACTCAGACAGATTTATATCTGGTTTAGTATATATAGTATATAATTAATATGTGTGGTACACATATAATTTTATTTTAAAATGTTTGTATCTTAATACTTTTAACTTCCATTGCCAATTTCATCTTGTTATATAAGGTTTATAGCAAATTTTACACCTTTAAATGTTAAGATCTCTATAATTTAAGCAAAAATTATTTATAATTTAATCTGCACTTTTGGAATACAACAAAATAATTTTTAAAGTATAGAGAGAAGTTTAAGTTCATATGAGTATTTCTCTGCATTATTGTGGATGTTTCAACTGGCCTTTGGTAGCATGTAGCAGTTGTCAATGTATAATACTTGTATAAAAATAAATGTTCCTAGATTCTTTTAATATGATTTCCCCAACTTGCAGACAAGGCAATTGATAAAAACTCAGAGTTTTAAAAGCCTAGTCTGCCCTGAATAAATACAGTCTCTTTTTAAAATGAGATTATCTCAGATCCTTGCTTTATACACTTTTTTCCTACTTGTATAATTCAATACTGAAAAGAACATAAACAAAGTCTAACTTAATAACGATGTAGCAGACAATCTGGAAGACAGATAAAATTATTAAGGTAGTAAACAAGCATGAAATAATATAAGTATATCTTAACATACTTAAAAATTAATTCAGCTACACATATTGAAAACAATCTTTTCAAAACAGAAAACAAATGAGAAAAATTTTAACAAAACTACATAAACTTTGTATGTTTTACTGTGTGTTGAATGAAATATTTTGTAAATCAATAGTTTCTGTACTTTTCTATTTTTCAACTATACTGAATATCTTTACTTGACACCTTTCTGTTTAGGTTTTCAAGTTATTATTCTCAGATAGTAATAATTGTACAGTATTAACCAACAAACTGTGTTCACAAGAAGTATAAAACTAGTTGTATTATCAATGGTAGATCTGAACAAGCCTGAATACTCATGTATTGACTCTTGCAAGGTAAATTTACATTTATATGCTCTTTAAAATTCATGAACATCTTCACCTTATGTCTCTCTTAAATATTGCAAAAAATGCATTATAAAAT